>WNWK01055556.1:0-11245 GCA_009830355.1 Cherax destructor
TAATAATAATAATAATAATAGTTTATTGTGACATGATACAAAGATGTAGAAGGAGTTGTAGGAATGGGGTGTACATGCCAAAAGCCCCTTATATGCAGAGCATTATGGGCAAACTTAAAATTAACTTACAATTAATTATTCTATAATAGACTAAATGGTAAAAATTATAGTAAACAATTTACAATATAAGTATAATTAAGTATTTAAGCAATGAAATTTGAACATAACAATTTTGAAACCTAATAGTTTTACAATTTTGAAGCATTATATCAGGGCTTGTGCTGTAATGACGTCCTTGGGAGTTTGAGTTGAGTTTGATATCTTTATTATGCACCCCATACCCATCCTGTGGGCGGTAGTCAAAAGATTACAGAGGTACATAATGGGTCCAGGGACTGGACCCCAAAGTTATGATAGCTGAGCAAGTTACAAAGGTAATGAACTAACAAGCTACAAAGGTAATGAACTCACAAGTTACAAAGGTAATGAAACATGTAAGTAAATTTACTTACTTACGTTTATACATGGTTACAATCATGAACAAATTATAACGCAATGAACACTTCACTAGTCTACACCCAGTCACAACTGTAATGAGTTCTTGGTGCAAATTTTATTGTTGGGTCACACATACACACTTACATATACACATACACACACACATACACATACACACACATATATACATACACACACACGCACACACAACAGGCCCAGCCTTCAATCGACATGTGCACAGGACAAAAAGGCAATCAACACCGACACACACACACACACACACACACACACACACACACACACACACACACACACACACACACACACACACACACACACACACACACACACACACACACACACACACACACACACACACGCCCCCGGTGGCCTAGTGGGTAAAGCTCTTGCTTCACGCACGGAGGGGCCGGGTTCAATTCCCGGTGGGGCAGAAACATTTCGAAGTGTTTCCTTACATACACATACACACACACATATATACAACAGGCCTAGTGTCTAATTGACATGTGCCTAGGACAAAATGGTAACTAACACAGAGTAGTCAGGAAGTGGAATAGTCTAGAGAAAGATATAGTGGAGGCAGGAACCATACATAGTTTTAAGACGAGGTATGAGCGATGGTTATACGCCTCAGTGCTCCAATAGTATTACCCTATTCTATTTTTTTTTTTTTTGCTAATTTGGGCTCTGATTTTTGAGGCTTCAGGTGTCCTGTTGTTGGCATTTGCCCGGCGGGTGTTTGTCGCCCTAAGGAATGTATTTATTGCCTTAATAACACATATATACGTACATATATCCATATACAAAACACACAGATCACATTTTGATATACCCCGTGTCCATATCAACCTATGTAAAAATTCTATGCACATAAAGGGCCCCAGAATCTGGAATTCATTACCAGTAAATATTAAAATAACCTTGTCTGAAAATCATATAAAGACTTCTCAAAAACCACCTATACTCACCCTAAACTACTCATACTGTAAATTACTTTCAAAAAAGCTCAGTTATTTTCCTATAAGATAATTTCAATTTTTACTATTATGTTACCATCCTACTAAACACTTGTAACAATGTAATATCATCATATTAAGATAAGATAGGATTTCTTTGGAATTTTAACCCCGGAGGGTTAGCCACCCAGGATAACCCAAGAAAGTCAGGGCGTCATCGAGGACTGTCTTATTTCCATTGGGGTCCTTAATCTTGTCCCCCAGGATGCCACCCACACCAGTTGACTAACACCCAGGTACCTATTTGCTGCTAGGTGAACATGACAACAGGTGTAAGGAAACACGTCGAAATGTTTTCACCCCTCCGGGAATCGAACCCGGGACCTCCGTGTAATTTGAACAATGTAATATTTAAATATAACAAACTCAATCAATTTCTCTAATATTATGTACATAGTCTATAAGTCATTAGATTAAGCTGCCCTTAATGCCATGGCATGTTAGTGGCTCTCCTTGCACTTAAGTTTATGATTGTAATTACAAAATCTATGTAACCTTGCAATGAAATAAAAATTCTATTCTATTCTAAAATAAATGAATTATTTATTTGAAAATCTTCAAATGGAATTCTGAAAATAAAGCATTTACTGTGTAAGGACCTAATATATTTTGTTTTCATTGTGATTGAGCACTATAAAATATATGACAGGTATTAATGTGTGTCAGAGATGTGGTTGAATGCTCCCGGCCACCAGCTGATGACAAACAACAACAAGAGAAGTTGGCTCGTCAGTGTCTCGGGCGAATGTGAGTCATTTACATCCTTTAAACACCTCCTTCCTCTACTAAAGTTTATTATCGAGTATGTGTGAGCCAGACCAGTGTGTTGTTAACCAGACTGAAGCTAAAAACGAAGAAGAAAACATTTGTTTTTAAAGGTGAGGATGGGTCTCGGTTTCCTGGTCTCCACATACTTGGTCCTTGTGGATGAATGAGACATTTTTTTTTCGGGGTTTTATTCCTGGATACCCCTTAGGGGGTTAACACGCCAACTATTAATTCTTTTTCACATTAATACGGTTGCAAAATTCTGCGGCATATTTTTTGTGAACTTTGACGCTCGTAAGGTATTCTTGCGTCTTCCAGAGACTTGGACCTGACCTCCCCTTCCTTGGATCGTACCTAATTGCCTCCCCTTCCTTGGATCGTACCTGATTGCCTCCCCTTCCTTGGTTTGTACCTGATTGCCTCCCCTTCCTTGGTTTGTACCTGATTGCCTTCTCTTCCTTGGATTGTACCTGATTGCCTTCTCTTCCTTGGATTGTACCTGATTGCCTCCCCTTCCTTGGTTTGTACCTGATTGCCTCCCCTTCCTTGGTTTGTATCTGATTGCTTTCCCTTCCTTGGATCGTACCTGATTGCCTCCCCTTCCTTGGATCGTACCTGATTGCCTCCCCTTCCTTGGTTTGTACCTGATTGCCTTCTCTTCCTTGGATTGTACCTGATTGCCTTCTCTTCCTTGGATTGTACCTGATTGCCTCCCCTTCCTTGGATCGTACCTGATTGCCTCCCCTTCCTTGGTTTGTACCTGATTGCCTTCTCTTCCTTGGATTGTACCTGATTGCCTCCCCTTCCTTGGATTGTACCTGATTGCCTCCCCTTCCTTGGTTTGTACCTGATTGCCTTTCCTTCCTTGGTTTGTACCTGATTGCCTTTCCTTCCTTGGATTGTACCTGATTGTCCCCCCTTCCTTGGATTGTACCTGATTGTCCCCCCTTCCTTGGATTGTACCTGATTGCCTTCCTTTCCTTGGATTGTACCTGATTGCCTCTCCTTGGATTGTACCTGATTGCCTCTCCTTGGTTTGTACCTGATTGCCTCTCCTTGGTTTGTACCTGATTGCCTACCCTTCCTTGGATTGAACCTGATTGCCTCCCATTCCCCCAGGCACTATATGACCCTTATGGGTTTAGCTTGTGGCATCAACTCTCACACTGAAGGTCCAGGGATCACTCTCCAGCACAAGTGAAAATGCACTGCCATGCTAGTGGCTTTTGTGCCTAACAATACTTTATTACATGTAAATTACATTACCTGTATATTGGCTGTGGCCAGTCAATGAGCAGCACATCCAGGCACATCCTGTGCTTGGATGCCTCTTAACTTTCTTGGGTTTGATTGAGTACTTTGTCTCATTTCTATTATACAGTGGAATCTCAGAGGGTATAGGTGATTGGGGAGAGCTTCATCTGTTGATTTGAAGATGAAAATCTTCATTTCTTTTGAAACACAGTACATGTATATGAAAAATACAATGGGTTTGCCATTACGTATTTTATTACAGTTTTCATACAATTATAATACAGTTGGACACAACTACAATTGCTCGTTCAAAAGAAAGGCACTTATTGTACAAAGCTTTTTGAGCACATATTCTAGAAATTACAAACTGCTTAGTGTTAGCATATTCATTTAGATATAGTATGATAGTACAGCATGAATACAGTGGACCCCCGGTGTTCGTTATGCTCCAAACTCGAACAATGTAAGTGTATTTTTGTAAGTGCTTTTGTAAGTAAGTGTATTTTTGGGGGTCTAAAAGGAATAATCTAATTTACATTATTCCTTATGGGAATAAATTCGTTCGGTAATGGCACTTGAACAGCATTCTTGAACGAAAAAATGATGTAATCCGGGGGTCCACTGTACAGTGGACCCCCGGTGTTCGTAATTTATTCTTTCCAGAATGCTGTTCAAGTGCCATTACCAAACAAATTTATTCCCATAATGAATAATGTAAATTAGACTAGTCCTTTTAGACCCCCAAAAATACACTTACAAAAGCACTTACAAAAATACACTTACAGTACATAATTGTTCGAGTTTGGAGCATAACGAACACTGGGGGTCCACTGTATTAGGTAGTAAGAGTAGACTAGTGTTGAAAAAGAATTTAAGTTGAGTATGAAGGGATAGGCTGCAAATGGCATATTGGACTAATATAGACAATTTACATTAAATTTATATCAGATCACTGATCTTATTGATCAGTGGTTATATCGAGTGGTAGAATTATAGTGATAACACTAATGAATGAGCATTTACAATCAGTTACAGTACTTAATATAACATTTATGCCTGATGTAATAGGTTCTATGTTATATGTTAAAGTGGTGCTCAAGCAAGGTACTTTTGGCATTTTCAGGCTGAGTGTTCCATAATTTTGAGCCTTTTACTTGTATGGAGTTTCCTAGATAGGTTGAGTCATGCTAAGCTTCATTATACATTTGATATTTCTGTCTCTGGCTGTCCTCTTACAGTCTGTTGACCTGTATCTTGATGCCTAGTATAATCCCTGTAAAGTACAATATAGACACTATCTGTCTCTCCTCACATTTTAGGTAAAAAGGAAAAAAAACACAGCTTTTTTTTCCTGACAAGATTTAAAAGAACACTTAAATGATAGTTCAAAACAATATTGGGATTTATAGGTACTGAAGAGCATTTTATTCGTTATTTGAAAGGGACTAGAGGCAGTAGGGATGTCATGTTTAAGAGAAATGTGTGGTGTGAATATGATGCAGAGGGTTTGGAGTGCAGAAATTAAGAGTGTGAGGTCACCAAGAGTACAATTCAAAGGGCTGAGGAATAATTGCTGAAGTGGTTTGGGCTCTTATAGAAGATGAAGAGGGACAGGATGATGACGAGCGTGTATAAATCTGGAGTGAAAGGCAGGAGGGGTAGGGATCATACCAGAAATGGTTGGAGGGAGGGAGTAATAGAAGCTTTTGGGTTTTAGGGGCTGGAGCATCTAGCAGGCTTGTGTGAGTATGTTAGATAGGAGTGAATGGAGACAAGTGGTTTTTAATGGATGTTCTGTTGAAGTGTGAGCAACACAACACTTATTTAGGAAAATTGGTTAGCCAGACTTGAGCCCCTTGATGGCAAGTCTTTTTTGCATACTCATTGGAGATGATTATTTTTTCACTGTATGTACTAGTAATGGAAATAAATGGTATAAAATACCGACACAATGGAAAAATAAACACATAAGCAGTATAATGTGATCCTTTATTGACAACGTTTCGCCCACGCAGTGGGCTTTATCGAGTCACAGACAGATCTACCTGGAAAATGAGCAACATAGAGATATATATAGGGTACAGTCAGGTGGAGAATGCTGGGTCAGATGGAGAAAGCTGCATGTGAGTCTTAAAAGTAGTGTGAAAACATAGTGTGACTTAAAGGACCTGCAGTGTACCATTCTTGAGTTCTAGGTGGGATAGCGTTGAAGAAGTTTCTTGGCAATAGGTTCAGCTATGTTGTAGAAGCCGTTGTTCTGGTTAAAGTTGTTGGACATACAGATGAGTGATGATTCTAGGATTCTTCGGTATTGCGTGTTGTCTTCTCTGGCGATGAGTCTTGCGTTTCTGTAGTTGATTAAATGGTTGTGTAAATTTCGGTGTTGAACACAGGCATTTCTTGAGTCGTCAGATCTGCCTGCGTACTGGTGTTCTGAAATGCGTGTTTGTAGGTCTCTGGATGTTTCGCCAACGTATAATTTGCTGCAGCCATTACAAGGGATTGTGTATACCCTGCCGTGGATTGAAGCTTTTCCTGTCTGTTACTGGTAATGTCCTTAATGGTGGTGGATGTGGAGGTGGATACTGGAATGAGGTCTTAGAAAAATGTTGGAAACTTGTTTGGAAATGGAGTTGGTGGGAAGGACTATGTATCTCTTCTCAGCAGTGTCTTCTCTGGGTGTGTTGAAGATGTTTAATGCCCGTCGTCTGCAGTCTCTAATGAAGTGACGAGGATAGTGAAGTTTGGAAAACTTGTTCAATGAGGGAGCATTCTTCTTCAAGGAACTCACTGCTGCAGATTCTGAGTGCGCGCAGGAAAAAGCCTATAATTACACCACGTTTAATTTTGGTGTCGTGGTGAGAGTAGAAGTGGAGAAGATCGTGTTGATTGGTAGGTTTTCGATAGACTTTAAAACGAAGTTCATGGTCAGCTTTGCAGAGAAGAACATCAAGGAAAGGAAGAGTGTTGTCGACTTCTTCTTCAAGTGTAAACTGGATTGATGGCTCAACCTGGTTGAGTTCGTGTTGGAGAGCTTGAACGTTGAAGCGTCTGGGAGTTATGATGAGAATGTCCAACATAACGAAGCCAGGTGACAGAAGAGGGAATAATAGTGGAAAATCGCTCGGCTTCCAAATGTTCCATATAGGTTCGCAAGGACGGCACTAAGTGGCGATCCCATGGGTAGTCCAAAAGTTTGCTGAAAGAGTTGGTTTTCGAAAGAGAAACATGTAAAGCCCACACATAGTTCAACAAGGTCGATGAAATCGCTGGCTGGAAGAGGAAGATCAAGCTAGTCGTCAATTTTCCTGCGAAGAGATCGATAGCTTGTGTAGTAGGTACTTTGGTGAATAGGGATGTTACATCAAGGCTGGAGAGTTTCTTGTTTCTGATGTTGATGTTGCGAATGCGATTGAGAAGGTCACCAGAGTGTTTGAGATGTGCTGGACTGATGGTGCCCAAAAGTTTGGAGAGGTGTTTAGCGAGAATTCCTGAGATTTGGTGGGGAGCACTGCCTATTCCCGAGGATATGGGCCTCAATGGGATACCTGGTTTGTGAGTTTTGGCAGACCGTACATTCTGGCAGGTCTGGGGTTGCTGGGAATGGTGTGTAGAAGTTTCTTTCCTAGTTCTGATTCCCTCAGAATGCGGCAGTCTTGTGAAGAAATGTTTTGGTGAGGTTGTCCACTTGATTAGTAGTGAGAGGTTTGTAGGTATCTGGGTCATTAAGTAGATTAAGCATTTTGTTCCTGTAATCGTCAGTGTTCAAGATTACGACACCACCTCCTTTATCAGCGGTGGTAACCCTGATGGTCGTGTCTTCTGCTAAAGTTTTAAGTGCAATGATGTAACGCGAGGTATGACTGGGGTACTGTGTGTTGAGATGGCTGCTGAGATGATGCCTTGAAGATAGCCTTTTGGAAATCGGAGTCATTGTGTCTGTAGTTTTTAGCGATGAAATTGAGGTCTTGTTTTGGTTTCGTGATTCCTGTTGCAAATTTGAGACCTAAGCTGAGGGCTTCAGTTTCTGTGGTTGACAGTGGACGAGTTGAAAGATTTTGAATAATTTCAGGTCTTCCTAAACTTTTCCACTGAGAATTATCGTAGAGAGTTTGGAGTTTCCTAGTAAGTCTGATTTTTTGCTGAACATTAGCTGTGGTAACTCTGCTGCGAATAATTTCGGCGGTGCGTCTGTTCATGTTACCCCGGAGTGTCGTGCCTAGTGTCCTGGCTTGGAGAAAAGTTTCCTTTGTAGCGTTGTTCAGGTCATCTGCACACTCTTCAAGGTAAGTTCGTGCAGTTGCGGAGAAAGGAGGTTTAATGTTGGCAATTTGAGGAGGAGTAGATCTAAGTTACATCATTGCACTTAAAACTTTAGCAGAAGACACGACCATCAGGGTTACCACCGCTGATAAAGGAGGTGGTGTCGTAATCTTGAACACTGACGATTACAGGAACAAAATGCTTAATCTACTTAATGACCCAGATACCTACAAACCTCTCACTACTAATCAAGTGGACAACCTCACCAAAACATTTCTTCACAAGACTCGCCGCATTCTGAGGGAATCAGAACTAGGAAAGAAACTTCTACACACCATTCCCAGCAACCCCAGACCTGCCAGAATGTACGGTCTGCCAAAAACTCACAAACCAGGTATCCCATTGAGGCCCATATCCTCGGGAATAGGCAGTGCTCCCCACCAAATCTCAGGAATTCTCGCTAAACACCTCTCCAAACTTTTGGGCACCATCAGTCCAGCACATCTCAAACACTCTGGTGACCTTCTCAATCGCATTCGCAACATCAACATCAGAAACAAGAAACTCTCCAGCCTTGATGTAACATCCCTATTCACCAAAGTACCTACTACACAAGCTATCGATCTCTTGCGCAGGAAAATTGACGACTCGCTTGATCTTCCTCTTCCAGCCAGCGATTTCATCGACCTTGTTGAACTATGTGTGGGCTTTACATGTTTCTCTTCAAACCAACTCTTTCAGCAAACTTTTGGACTACCCATGGATCGCCACTTAGTGCCGTCCTTGCGAACCATATATGGAACATTTGGAAGCCGAGCGATTTTCCACTATTATTCCCTCTTCTGTCACCTGGCTTCGTTATGTTGACGACATTCTCATCATAACTCCCAGACGCTCAACGTTCAAGCTTCCAACACGAACTCAACCAGGTTGAGCCATCAATCCAGTTTACACTTGAAGAAGAAGTCGACAACACTCTTCCTTTCCTTGATGTTCTTCTCTGCAAAGCTGACCATGAACTTCGTTTTAAAGTCTATCGAAAACCTACCAATCAACACGATCTTCTCCACTTCTACTCTCACCACGACACCAAAATTAAACGTGGTGTAATTATAGGCTTTTCCTGCGCGCACTCAGAATCTGCAGCAGTGAGTTCCTTGAAGAAGAATGCTCCTCATTGAACAAGTTTTTCCAAACTTCACTATCCTCGTCACTTCATTAGAGACTGCAGACGACGGGCATTAAACATCTTCAACACACCCAGAGAAGACACTGCTGAGAAGAGATACATAGTCCTTCCCACCAACTCCATTTCCAAACAAGTTTCCAACATTTTTCTAAGACCTCATTCCAGTATCCACCTCCACATCCACCACCATTAAGGACATTACCAGTAACAGACAGGAAAGCTTCAATCCACGGCAGGGGTATACAAATCCCTTGTAATGGCTGCAGCAAATTATACGTTGGCGAAACATCCAGAGACCTACAAACACGCATTTCAGAACACCAGTACGCAGGCAGATCTGACGACCTCAAGAAATGCCTGTGTTCAACACCGAAATTTACACAACCATTTAATCAACTACAGAAACGCAAGACTCATCGCCAGAGAAGACAACACGCAATACCGAAGAATCCAGAATCATCACTCATCTGTATGTCCAACAACTTTAACCAGAACAACGGCTTCTACAACATAGCTGAACCTATTGCCAAGAAACTTCTTCAACGCTATCCCACCTAGAACTCAAGAATGGTACACTGCAGGTCCTTTAAGTCACACTATGTTTTCACACTACTTTTAAGACTCACATGCAGCTTTCCATCTGACCCAGCATTCTCCACCTGACTGTACCCTATATATCTCTATGTTGCTCATTTTCCAGGTAGATCTGTCTGTGACTGAAAGCACTGCGTGGGCGAAACGTTGTCAATAAAGGATCACATTATACTGCTTATGTGTTTATTTTTCCATGTACTAGTAATGCTTATACCCTGAAGGTTGGGTGGGAATGTTGCAGTTGGGAGGTAATCTAAATTGTGATGTCAGAACACTTCTGGCAAGTCAGTGATTGATTGAATGATGGTGAATGTGCTTCCTTTTTAGGTCACTCTGTCTTAAGATAAAAAAAAAAATAACTCATTGCACAAACTAATCCACAAGGAGAAAATAAAGCAGAAAATAAAAAGACTTGTATGTTTCAGCTTAAAAGTGGCATTTCACCTGACATAAACCACACAACTTAGGTGAAGGAAGGTCTTCATGGCAAGGGTAGTTATAACATTCAGTTTCTACCAGCCTTGTGAAATACTGAAGTTAGGTAATGAAGCAGTTATACCAGACTCAATGGACTTGTTAATGCAATTAAAAAATCAAAATAACATTTTAATTTCCAAAATATTATACAGTACATGTGTACAGAGTAATTTGAAATGCTTATAATATGAACATTTCTGGGTTCTATATGTATATAAGAAAAGCAGGTTACTAGCTAGAACTATAGTTATGAATTTTGACATGTTGGAAAATTTCTGAAAGATATTGCATTTATGTCTTTTTTATGTATGATTGGTTGCAGTCTTTGCAGGGAATTTTATATACATTAAGTGAAAGAAGGATTGTTTTTCTCTTGCAACCACTGATAAAATAATTTCACATTTCGTTGGGTAATTTGATACATTTGTGTTGTAAATAGATACACAGATAACCTGCACATAGAGAGGGTTATTTATGTATTGTTCCAGTTACAGTATTATGCCTTTTGTTATTTGTAAATAGATACAGTGGAACCTCGGTTTTCATCTTTAATTTGTTCCAGAAAGTCTAATGAAAACCAAATTCAACGAAACTGAAGCATTATTTCCCATAAGAAATAATGTAATCCAATTAATCCGCTTCCAGACATCCAAAAGTATTAACAAAAATACATTTTATAGAGAATAACTATAGTTTTACATACAGAAAACAATAAGAAATAACTATAAAGGACTAATGAAATGGATAAATGAACATTTAACATAACTTTTACCTTTATAGAAAACTCTTGTTGGCGTATGGAAGACAGCGAGGAGGGGAGAGGGAGGAGAGGTTATTGTTTGGAAGGGGAATCCCTTCCATAAGGACTGCAGGTATCAAGTCCCTATCCGGGTTACTTCTCTTCTTGTCTTTTACTGGCACTAGGACCAGCTTGAGAGTCACTGGACACCTGTTGCACAAAAATCTGTCCAGAGAGGTCTGTTCTGGCGCCTCTCTTAAGATTTACCTAAAAAGGGATAAGACATTGTCATTGAACATGTTGCAGACATGGCTTGCAACTGCTTTGTTAGGTGATATTTCTCCACAAAACTTTGCAACTCGCCCACTTTGCACACGTGTCTTTAATCACTGAAGAAGGCACATTCTCCTCTCTTCCTCCTCCTCT
>WNWK01055557.1:0-11244 GCA_009830355.1 Cherax destructor
GGCCTAGGAACTAGGCCCCAAAGGGTTAACAAGTGTACATATGGATTTATATCTACAGTTCACAAATCTGTTACAAGCAAATTTAGGAAATTTGTTTAGTATATCTGGTATCTTATTTTCATTAATAAGAAATCTTGACATGTCACATAGGTTATTATACTGTCTATCTCTGTATTCCTCAATAAGTGGACAATTTAGCACATAGTTTTCAAGACAGTGACCATATCCCTGATAACATAATTTGCATTTAATTTGATCATCATCTGTGTCTCCCAAACTGCCAGAAGTACCTGTAGCCAACCCTAAGCCTGGCCACTACATCAGTCAGTCTGTTCACATTGTAAGTTGCTCCATAAACATATTTATCTACGTTCATGTTATCATAGTGGGTTATACATTTACTCAGGCTTCTGACTGCATTCCTATAACAATCATTTTCATTATTTACTTCTATCCTAATATTATTCCTAATGCAAGACACATATATACCAGTTATATTCCACATTCTCCTTCTGGGTGCTCTTCTTGGCTAACATATCAACTTTATCATGAAGGAGTAATCCAATTCCTTTGTCCCGGATTTTTTAGTATCTATACCTGGCTTCTCCAATGAGCATGTTGTTGGAGTCTTATATGAGTCAAGAGCCTTCAGTGATAACATAGAATCAGTAATGATGGTGTTAAGTATCATAAGTTAGCTTTAGTGCCATTGGTATTGCAAACAATTCAGTTTGCAGTGTAGACGCCCAGTTGTTAATTCTTATGCCTAGTTCAGCAAATTTATTGTTGTTCTTGACTAGGGAGGTGGCAACAAGAACAGATGCAGCCCTGCCAGAAGACTCCTGTTTAGATCCATCAGGTTTTTACAAAGTAGAAGTGATGCAAGGAGGGAAGAGTATATGGAGAGAAAAAGAGAGGTTAAGAGAGTGGTGAAGCAATGTAAAAAGAGAGCAAATGAGAGAGTGGGTGAGATGTTATCAACAAACTTCTGCCCCACATTCTAATACTGCATTTTTAAAACTATCCCAACTCTCTTCAACCCCATATACAAGGAGGCAAGAGTTATGAGAAAAAGTTAGAGAGTGGTCACCCAACTTCCTGAGAGCTCGTGAGTTTATACACTTTTTTTGAAAATAGAGTTTTGGAGTGAGATTAATAGTTGAAGCCTAGGAACAAATGGATTTGACAGTAATAAATAAGAGAGAAGAGTTATTAAATGGAGAGTTAGAGGTATCGGGAAGATGGAGGGAATATTTTGAGGAGTTGTTAAATGTTGATGAAGACAGGGAAGCTGTGATTTCGTGTGGGGAAAGTTCGTGAGGCAGTGGGCAGAATGAAAGGGGGTAAGGCATCTGGGATTGATGGGATAAATATAGAAATGTTAAAAGCAGGCGGGGATATAGTTTTAAAGTGGTTGGTGCTATTATTTAATATATGTATGGAAGATAATAAGGTACCTAAGGACTGGCAGAGAGCGTGTATTGTTCCTTTGTATAAAGGCAAAGGGGACAAAAGAGAGTGCAAAAATTGTAGGGGAATAAGTCTGTTGAGTACACCAGGTAAAGTGTATGGTAGAGTTATTATTGAAAGAATTAAGAGTAAGACGGAGAGCAGGATAGCAGATGAACAAGGGGGCTTTAGGAAAGGTAGGGGGTGTGTAGACCAAGTGTTTACAGTAGAACATATAGATGAACAGTATTTAGATAAGGGTAAAGAGATTTTTGTGGCATTTATGGATTTGGAAAAGGCGTATGATAGTGTGGATAAGGGGGCAATGTGGCAGATGTTGCAGGTGTACGGAATAGTAGGTAGGTTACTGAAAGCAGTGAAGAGCTTTTATGAGGATAGTGAGGCTCAGGTTAGAGTGTGTAGGGGAGAGGGAGATTATTTCCCAGTAAAAATAGGCCTTAGACAAGGATGTGTGATGTCACCGTGGTTGTTCAATATATTTATAGATGGGATTGTAAGAGAAGTGAATGCGAGGGTCTTGGCAAGAGGTATGGGGTCAAAAGACAAAGAATCAAATACAAAGTGAGAGTTGTCACAGTTGCTTTTTGCTGATGACACTGTGCTTTTGGGGGATTCTGAAGAGAAGTTGCAGAGGTTGGTGGATGAATTTGGTAGGGTATGTAAAAGAAGAAAATTGAAAGTGAATATAGGAAAGAGTAAGGTGATGAGTATAACAGAAAGATTAGGTGACGAAAGATTGGATATCAGATTGGAGGGAGAGAATATGGAGGAGGTGAATGTATTCAGATATTTACGAGTGGACATGTCAGCAGATGGGTCTATGAAGGATGAGGTGAATCATAGAATTGATGAGGGAAAAAGGGTGAGTGGTGCACTTCGGAGTCTGTGGAGACAAAGAACTTTGTCCATGGAAGTAAAGAGGGGAATGTATGAGATTATTGTTCTACCAACACACTTATATGAGTGTGAAGTATGGGTGATGAATGTTGCAACGAGGAGAAGACTGGAGGCAGTGGAGATGTCATGTCTGAGGTCAATGTGTGGTGTGAATATAATGCAGAGAAATCGGAGTTTGGAAATTAGGAGGAGGTGCGGGATTACCAAAACTGTTATCCAGAGGGCTGAGGAGGGGTTGTTGAGGTGGTTCGGACATGTAGAGAGAATGGAACGAAACAGAATGACTTCGAGTGTATAAATCTGTAGTGGAGGGAAGGTGGGGTAGGGGTCTGCCTAGGAAAGGTTGGTGGGAGGAGTTAAAAGAGGTTTTGTGTGCGAGGGGCTTGGATTTCCAGCAAGCATGTGTGAGCGTATTTGATAGGAGTGAATGGAGACAAATGGTTTTTAATATTTGACGTGCTGTTGGAGTGTGAGCAAAGTAACATTTATGAAGGGATTCAGGGAAACCGGCAGGCCGGACTTGAGTCCTGGAGATGGGAAGTACAGTGTCTGCACTCTGATGGAGGGGTGTTAATGTTGCAGTTTTATAACTGTAGTGTAAAGCACCCTCTGGCAAACAGTGATGGAGTGAATGATGATGAAAGTTTTTCTTTTTCGGGCCACCCTGCCTTGGTGGGAATCGGCCGATGTGTTAATAAAAAAAAATAACTTATTACTACCAGCTAGGCGAGAAATTTCTTCTTGAGCAGTTGCTTTAACAAGTGATTTAAGGAAGGGATTACTAACAATGAGCTTCTTGGGAGGGACTTGCAGGTATGTGATATTAAATGAACACATCTTCCATGGAGGGGTGAAATGCTCTTGTTGCCTACAGTGATACAGTTTATGCAGGTTATAAAACTTATTGTAATTGCACTTTTTCACAATCCATTTAGATCTGTGTGTGTTTACTTCTAGACATTTAGTAAGATTCACTGTGACAGTGTCTGGTTCATTTCTTAACATTCTAATACCAAGTACAGTGTTAATCTCAACAATCCTATCACTGATTTTAGAAATACCAAGCTCCTTCCTCATATTAAGAACCTTTGTAGATTTGGGACAGCCAAGAATAATTCTATAATTCTGAGAGCTCCATTTTGAATTAACTCCAAGGGTCGGAGAGAACTTTCTCTAGCTAATATCAACATGGGAGCAGCATAATCAATTAAGGACCTAACATACGCCATGTACATCATTCTCACGATTCTCACATTAGCACCATAGTTGGGGTTGTAGCCAGCAACAGCTTTAAGAGCATTTAGTCTATCTTTGCATTTCTTATTTAGTAGTGGTATAGTGGATTTGTTAAAGGGTACATATACACCAAGATATCTGTAAGTTTTAACGTAGCTAATGTTTTCACCCTGCAAATAGATGGGTGGGGGATGTCGTTTGCTTGTTAATATCTTTGTTTTAGATGAAGATATTACGAGGGCTAGTCGATTTCAAATTGCTTGAACTTCATTAAGAACGGTACTCATCTTTTTATGCCCTGTTGTATGGATCATGAAGTCATCAGCATAGCTTATAGCTAAATGTTTAGGTGAGGCAGGTAGAGCATTTATGAGAACATTAATCAGAATGTTAAATAGCATGGGACTAAGAACTCCTCCCTGCGGTGTACCTAGGAACATTTATTTAGACTCGCTTCTAAAGCCTTGGTAGAGAACAGAGGATACTCTGTTTGACAGGTATAATATTATCCAGCAGAGTAGGCTACCACCAATATTCATTTTGGATAGTTCATGTAGTATAAAAGTTCTGTTCGCGATATCAAATGCAGATTTTAGATAAAGAAATGTGGTAAAACTAGCAGAGGTGTGTGAGGTGAGAAAGGTGGAAATACAGTTCTGCACACTTTTACCTTTCATGAACCCATAGTGGGAGGGGGAAAGTTGGTGTCTGATTCTGTTGTACAGTCTGTTAAGTATCATTCTTTCAAAAGTTTTACAAAGACAACTAGTTAAGGAGTTCGGTCTAAATGTATCAGGCTGTTGGGGCTTAGGGAAAGGCACAATGAGACTATTGGTCCAGGAAGTAGGAAGAACTCCCTCAATGTAACTGGTATAATACAGTGCCAACAAAGGATTATCAGGCACATGCCTTAGAGTTCTGAGAATATCATAGGTTATACCATCCTCTCCAGGAGCAGTTGATCGACCTTTAGTTAATGTGTTATCTAATTCATACTCTGTGAAGAGGCAATCACTCTCATCAATATTTTGGCTCATAAAATTAATCAGTTTCAACATTTCTTCAGAAGCACTCTAAGCATTTATTAGTGCAGCTTGGAACGTTCTGAGCAGGTCTGGGGTTCTATACTCACGGTATGCTTTACCAATCCTCCTAGCTGCATGTGTTAGATTGCGTAGCTGTGGGTCATTATTTACATTGATGTTTATTGTCATTTATAGTGGAAAGTTTATGTTTCCTTTTCCTGCCCACTTGATCTGTGAGTACAGTCTCAATAGCGGTAACTAGATCATCATTGAGTTTTTGTGTGCCAGTGGGCTCGTAATTCTTATACCATTGATCCAAGTGGTTAATAAAGTTATCTCTGTGTTCTGGGTTGAGAA
This sequence comes from Cherax destructor, assembly GCA_009830355.1. Taxonomy (NCBI): domain Eukaryota; kingdom Metazoa; phylum Arthropoda; class Malacostraca; order Decapoda; family Parastacidae; genus Cherax; species Cherax destructor. The sequence goes on from WNWK01055557.1 coordinate 4,986, forward strand.
TAAGTTTCCTCCTTCTGTATTTAGCTCCTTGGTTGCTGGAGATATGATCAAGATTGACAGTTGTGAGTCTTGGGAAGTGATCAGATAGAAGATCATCAACTATGACAGTCATGCATCGTATATGATGTATTAAATCCAAGGCACAGATCTAGTATGCCGCCATATATGTGAGTGGGCTCAGTAGTGCCCACAATTCGAACATTATCATGCTCATTTAGAAATTTCACTAGTTTAGTTCCACTGGTGTTTGTTATTGACCACCAATATTTTTATGTCGGGCATTAAAGTCTCCAAGTATGAGGGTAGGTTCACTATTGATGCGATCTGGTAAAGCATCAGGTCGAAGCTGGTTCGCTGGGGCATAAAGATTAAAAATATTTATGGAAAAATCGCCAGCGTATACTCTGACACCATGATACTGCATGTTTACTCGACTCTGCAGGGTAAGGAGTGAATGTGGCAAGTTCTTTCTGACATACATCACACAACAGTTGGTTGACCTTAAGTTATAAGCTGCATATCCAGACAACTTTGGTGGAGGTACTCCTTCTTTCAGTCTACATTCCTGCAAACAGATGACATCAATATTCTTGGTTGCACTAATATGATGTAAGTCAGGCAACCGCTTCCTGATGGAAGCAATGTTCCATGAGAAGATTTGTAATCTATCCATTGTAGTGAGTTATTACAATATCTTCCTCATAAGATGGTAAGCTTATTATGCTTGGCCTACAGTGTGCAGACACTTAAGAGCAAATAGCATAGTTTGTACGTGTTTATCTTCAGAAACTTTTACTTTAAGTATTTTTCGGCATCTTGGCAGCCAGTTCCAAGGGAAATCTTGAAGCCAAGAGTCATGGGCTTCTTTCTTGCAAATTGCTTGAAACTGAGCGGAGATTTCTGCACCTTTGACATCAACGTACTCAAGAGCATCATTCTGACTACATATATTTATTAAATTTGACAGCATCTGTTCAAGATGCTCAATTTTTTTCTGCAAATTTGTTATAATTTGAGGAAGGTCAGGCGAATCAAATGCCTCTCCAGAGGAAGGCACTTCTGAGTTAGTTCTTTCTTTAACACCTTTAACCTTAACAGGAACCTTGGTTAAATTTGTGTTCTATGATGGTGCCTGTGGCATTACTGCCTCATCATTCATTGTTGGTAGGTCCTGTGCATCTAACTCATCTCCAGCTTCTAGGGGGGTTACATGTGTGGTGTCCGTCTGTCTGTTGTGGATGTATGTATTGGGAAGAGTGACATGCTCATCTCCAAATTCAGGTGTAGGCGTAGGTATGGGTAGTGGCAGATCAGTAGTTCCACATGTTCTAGCAGGAATTGCTAACTCCTCCACAACTGGTGTGTGTGATGGCATTCTGGTATCACCAGAATCATTTGCAGAGAGGTTGGGCTCGTCCACACTTTGCAGAGGTTCAGTCTCAGATCTGGTTGTGGTAGACTGGATGGCCTCGTCCTCAGTTGCCATTAAAGGACTGTTGTCAGATTTACGTCGAAGGTTGTTTGGGTTGCGACTGCAGTCCTTATGGGAAACTGTAACCCCTGCTTCTTTACAGTTAATACACTTAAATGTTTGGCTGTCAAGGCCTACTGTGCATTCTCTAGTGGAATGTTTCCCAGCACACTTACCACACCAAGAATGTAGTATTCCACAGGCTACTGCCACATGGCCATAGTGTTGGCACTTGTAACACCTACGTTGAGGGGGTAGGTACACTTCGATGGGTGGGAAACGTAGACCAGGCACCCAGATATTTCTTGGGAGGGGTACAGGGCCTACCCAACTGGCAATATTTTTTGATCCTCCTTTAATAAGCCTTTTAAGCTTGATGATATGCTCACTTAGAGTCAGATGGGATGGGTCCATGTAGAGAGGGTATCCAAAGATTATGATACTGACCCATTTGTTAAAGTGATGAGTGTCTGATGGAGGGCGGTGCAGCTTAATACCCCCATAAGGTATATTAAGTAGATCAATGATCAGTTCTTCATTCTGTTCCACAAACACAAATTTGTGTTAGTTATTTCTAAAGTGGATCCTTACCTTCGGATGTTTCTTTACTGCTGTCATTAGCCATGCACACCTACCCTGCAGCAGGGTGTTGTCAGGGAAGTTCAGCTTAACACAGTCTTCCTTAGAAGAAAGGCTTCTTGCACCCTGTGTGCACCATGGACGTCTAGGTTCACATTGCCTACGAGTCAAGTGAGCCTGACTACGTTGGCGCTCTAGCCCTTTCTCACTTTTCCTTCTTTGTTTACTTATAAAGATCTGGAAGCTAACATCATTGTCATCACCTGCAGAAATATATTCCTCTGTGACAGTTGCCATGTTTGCAGGTGATGATATCTCGTGTAAGACTCACAACGCAACAATTCTTCACTTACCTTCCCCTTATGGCTTATGCAAGAGCAAATATTTACTATAATGTCAGAAGTCTAAAAAGGATCATATGACACAAGGGTTCAAGTTCAATGAACACTTCAAATTATACTTAACTCAGGTTACTACTCCTTAATACGATACACACCTCACTAAAAATACATTCAGAGACTTCTTGAATGGGTGTTAATAATATGGTACATATAATGGATGGTACAGACAAGATCTTACACCTAATCACAAATTACAAAGATGAAAATAAAGAGAGAGAGAACGGTAGGTGATATTCATCATAAAATTAGAATTCTGACATATATCACAATAAACAAAAGGTTCAAATTCAATGATAATTTCAGCAACACATTGTGAAATATTTAGCAATGGATGAGTGTCAAGACATTGTTGACACTGCCAGAATGTAATTTTTATATTGCACATCGATTTTAAGTTTGAGATTATGTAGATGTGTGCACTGCAGAGTATGAATGATACTAATGCAAAAAATGTATTCATAATAGTGAGTGAATCCGTGAGCATATCCTGAGAAGTGTGACTACAAATGGTAAAAGGAACATGGTTGCTATTAAAACTAGTGTAGTACTAAGAATTAATGAAGGAGTCTGTGTTTGAGTTTGATGACACGTACGTCCTGTCCTGGGTTCATCACGGTCATTAAAAGAGAAATCGCTGGAACACAGATGGCTCTAACTTCATCTTTCTTCTTATCTGTATATCTATTAATAATAAAAAGGGTTTCAAATGAGCTGATGTATGTAACAGCTCTTAGCTTGCAAATAAGTTAGGAATACTAAACTTAACCTTATAAAAGCCTGTGTAAAGGAGAGAGAGAGAGAGAATCTTGGAGTAGCCGGCTCTGCCTTATGCCTCCTCTGTGATTACCATCAAAACATTCCCTGCTCAGCTCTCATACTGAGAGGGTGTTCTGCGCAGGTCCCTGGTGGTAGCTTGTGAAAACACCTGATTTTCACAAGATGGCGGAACGGTGTAAGAGGCGGATTAATACAGTCTGTTTGGACATTATGAAGGGGGCTATAACGCAAAGTAATGTGAATATTTTGCTACCCAGTATTGTCAGAGACGCATATGGAATCCAGAATCAAGAATTATACGGGATTTCAATGAATGGAGTGTCACAAATCTTCGATAAGTTCCTGTTGGCCTGTGTGTACGACAGAGTGGTGGAACGTTATCAGGAGCGCCGAATGGAGATTACACCGGCTGTGGATGTCGTGCTAAGAGACGTATCAAGATATTATTCTTGGGTACATCTTCGTAACGTACCTTTTGAAGCACAGGAACAGGACATCAGGGACGCTTTTGCAAAATACGGTGTGATACACGAAGCTTCTATGAGACGCTGGTCTACAGGTACATATCCCGGTTTTCCTGAAGGTTCCTATAGCCTCAAAATGACCTTGCAGAATCAGATTCCTTCATATGTCTTCCTAGAAGAATTCCGGACGCAGGTCTATGTGACCTATGCAGGTCAGGTCAAGACATGTCGCATATGTGGGTCAACAGGACATATGGCAAAAGACTGCAATCAACGCATCCATCGGGATCGGTATACTGATTCTGAGGGTGACAGGAAGGCTGACGAAATGGAGAGGCAGCGACAGGACATAACGTGGTATCAACGGGCAGGTGGAGTGACGAGGTGGACAGTGAAACGGACAGGGTGTGTACTTTACCCACAGAGGTGGTGGGGTCACATGAATCTGCAAGTGATGAGAGTCATGATGTAATGGACTTGGCAATGGGTTTAGAGGATCCTTTGATAGGCGACTTGCAGGATTTGTTGCATAGTCCTTTGGGTGCTTTGTCCACCCAGAATGGAGAGAGTGCCAGTGTTGTGAGAAGTGAGGGCATGGTGGAGGTAAATTCTATTGTCTGTAGAGAAGCACATGATATGCTTGGGGAAATGGGAGAGGGTCAGCTGTCGGATGAGGTGATAAATGTGGAGGTGCATCAAACTCCGAAGGATAAGGGTGGTGACAAGCAAACCGTGGAGATCTCACGGAAACGTCCTAGTGGAGCAGGGGAGGACGATGTCCTCACCCCAGCTCAAAGGGTAAAAAAAACTTGGGTAGAGGTTGCTAAGGGTGGGAAAGGAGGTGGCAGGAGTAGGATGGGGGCGGATTGAGTTGAAAAGGCTTATTGACAAGACAGGAGAAAAATCAGATGTCATTGATAATGGTGATAAAAAAATCAAGGTTGGTATAGTCCAGGTAAATGTTCAAAAATTGTAGAATCAATGGGAAGCCCCCATTGCCGTTTTCAGGTGTCTTACGTTAAATGTGAATAGCCTCAAAAATGAGGTCAAACGGCGGTGGCTGGAGGTCACATAAAAGAGATTGAGGGTGGATGTAATTTTCATACAGGAGCATAATTATAGGTGTGGGAATGACTTACGATTAAAGGGGTATCAGGTATTGGCAGGTAGTTCAGAGAATTTCAAGGGTGGGGTTGCTGTGGGAATACATGAATCTAGCCCTTTCAGCTTGCGGCGATGGGAGGAGAGGGGGTGGGCGAGTGGTGAGGGTTGAGGGGTTTGGGGTTGCATTAATGTTTGTTTTACTGGGGTATATATGCCGGCTGTGGCATGTAAGAGGATCAAAGAGGATTTTGTCAAGTAGATTTTGATTTATTATAAGCATAGTTTACCTGTAGTATCTTTGGTTGGAGGGGATTGGAATTGCGTAATTCGTGGAAAGGATGTGGAACCTCGAGGGGCTGGTTGTGCTCTAGGAATTTTAAGGGAAGTTCTAAGGGCGGTTAGTTTGGTGGATGTAGTGCAGGGGGATAATTGGAAGGTGGAATATACTTTTATTAGAAGGGGATACCCTGCGAGACTGGATAGAATGTATGTGTTTAGATGTGGGTATTTCTGATCATAGGGGTGTATTGGCGGATGTGGGATGGAATGGAGCGGTAACTACGTATCCATAAATGAAATTGAAAGAAACCCAAAGTATTTCTTTTCTTAAGCAAAATCAAATTCGAGAACAACAACCAGTATTGGGCCCCGACTTAAACGGGATGGGTCCTACACAGATGACAGCAAGGAAATGAATGAGTTACTTAAGTCCCAGTATGACTCAGTTTTTAGCGAGCCGCTAACCAGACTGAAAGTCGAAGACCTAAATTAATTTTTTATGAGACTGCCACAGAACTTGACAGACGCATGCCTATCTGACATCACCCTGACGCTAAATGACTTCGAAAAGGCAATAAATGACATGCCCATGCACTCCGCTCCAGGCCCAGACTCATGGAACTCCTTGTTCATCAAGAACTGCAAGAAGCCCCTATCACGTGCTTTTAACATCCTATGGAGAGGGAGCATGGACACTGGGGTCGTCCCGCAGTTACTAAAAACAACAGACATAGCCCCACTCCACAAAGGGCGCAGTAAAGCAATAGCAAAGAACTACAGACCAATAGCGCTAACGTCCCATATAAAAAATTTTGAAAGGGTTCTAAGAAGCAAGATCGCCACTCATCTTGATACCCATCAATTGCACAACCCAGGGCAGCATACACAGACTTTGCAAAAGCCTTTGACAAGTGTGACCATGGTGTAATAGCACACAAAATGCATGATAAAGGAATAACAGGAAAAGTTGGTAGATGGATCTATAATTTTCTAACAAGTAGAACACAAAGAGTAGTAGTCAACAGAGTAAAGTCTGAGGCAGCTACTGTGAAAAGCTCTGTTCCACAAGGCCCAGTACTCGCTCCCATCCTGTTCCTCATCCTTATATCGGACATAGACAGGGATATAAGCCACAGTGCCGTGTCGTCCTTTGCAGATGACACCGAATCTTATGACAGTGTCCA
>WNWK01055558.1:0-11244 GCA_009830355.1 Cherax destructor
GTAGTGTTTCACAGTTCACAGTAGTGTTTCACAGTTCACAGAAGTGTTTCACCATTCACAGTAGTGTTTCATCATTCACAGTAGTGTTTCACCATTCACAGTAGTGTTTCACCATTCTCAGTAGTGTTTCATCATTCACAGTAGTGTTTCACCATTCACAGTAGTGTTTCACAGTTTACAGTAGTATTTCACCATTCACAGTAGTGTTTCATCATTCACAGTAGTGTTTCACCATTCACAGCAGTGTTTCATCATTCACAGTAGTGTTTCATCATTCACAGTAGTGTTTCATCACTCACAGTAGTGTTTCACCATTCACAGTAGTGTTTCATCATTCACAGTAGTGTTTCATCATTCACAGTAGTGTTTCATCATTACAGTAGTGTTTCATCATTCACAGTAGTGTTTCATCATTCACAGTAGTGTTTCATCATTCACAGTAGTGTTTCACCATTTACAGTAGTATTTCATCTTCACAATAGTGTTTCACTATTCACAGTAGTGTTTCATCATTAACAATAGTGTTTCACAGTTCACAGCAGTGTTTCATCATTAACAGTATTGTTTCACCATTCGCAGTAGTTTTTCATAATTCACAGTAGTGTTTCATCATTCACAGTAGTGTTTCACTATTCACAGTAGTGTTTCACTATTCACAGTAGTGTTTCATCATTAACAGTAGTATTTCACCATTCACAGCAGTGTTTCACAATTCACAGTAGTGTTTCACCATTCACAGTAGTGTTTCATCATTCACAGTAGTGTTTCATCATTCACAGTAGCGTTTCACAGTTCACAGTAGTGTTTCACCATTCACAGTAGTGTTTCACCATTCACAGAAGTGTTTCATCATTCACAGTAGTGTTTCACAGTTCACAGTAGTGTTTCATCATTCACAGTAGTGTTTCACAGTTCACAGTAGTGTTTCATCATTCACAGTAGTGTTTTACAGTTCACAGTAGTGTTTCATCATTCACAGTAGTGTTTCACAGTTCACAGTAGTGTTTCATCATTCACAGTAGTGTTTCACAGTTCACAGTAGTGTTTCATCATTCACAGGTTTATCTCAACATTTATAGCTGTGTTTAATCATTTATTGTTGTATTTCATCATTTACAGCTGTCTCATAATTGACAGCAGTGTCTCATAATTTACAACAGATTTTTATCATTTACAGTAGTTTATCATCACTTACAGCAATTTTTCATTATTTACCGCCATTTTTCATCATTTACAGCACTTTTTATTTTTTTTACTGCAATTTTTTCATCTTTTACAGCAATTTTTCATTTCTATGCAGAAATTTTTCATCATTTACAGCAGTTTTTTTTATTATTATATACCAGTTTCTATTTTATGACTATTTATTATCCTGCAACATATGAAGATGGTCAATAATTTACGTATTATTATTATTATTGTTATTATTATTATTAGTTTCTATCTACTTCCTTAAGTATATTTCACGTTGTTATCGTGTCTCTCCTGCTTTTTCAGTGAAGTGTATGAAGCAATCCTGTACTTCATGAAGTGCATGAAGTAGTCTTGAACTTTGGTGAAGTGCATGAAGTAGTCATGTACTTCAGTGAAGTGTATGACGCAGTCCTGTACTTCATTGAAGTGCATGAAGTAGTCATGAACTTCAGTGAAGTGTATGACGCAGTCCTGTACTTCAGTGAAGTGTATGACGCAGTCCTGTGCTTCAGTGAAGTGTATGACGCAGTCCTGTTCTTCAGCGAAGTGCATGTAGTCATGAACTTCAGTGAAGTACATGAGGCAATCCTGTACTTCAGTGAGGGTGATCTACCAGTGATAGACTGCTCCATCATTACTCCCAGTTTTCTTCCTTTGTGCCAAGCTCTCAAGAATTCATCAGGCACTCTATATTCCGAGTCTTGCTGCCTCTATCCACTCTCCATTACCTGCCACTTATTGACCTTAAATTCCATTATCCATTTGCCACTCCACTTACTCAATTTATCTAAGTGAGCTCGTGTTTGACTTTCCAAATTTCACACATGAATGTCATATATTTTAACGGTCAATGATGCAATAGAGTTGTATACGCTATTCAGTGTTTATATATATATATATATATATATATATATATATATATATATATATATATATATATATATATATATGTATATATATATATAAATGTGTATTATGACACGGCTTCAGGGAAGTTAGTAAGATGAACATCAGGAAAGATCTTGTCTCGAAAACACCAGAATTCAGAATGACGAGGAGCTCAGGAGAGCCACACTGTAATATGCAAGGTCTGATGATAGATGTGTGTACTCATTGCCGAAACAGGAATTATTAAAAGAAGTCTCCGGAGTGATGTGTACTCGCATTTGTGAAATGGGGCTACCACCGTGTTGGGCGTTGTGGAGATGACTTGTCATTATTCATATTTTCTGCAAGGAGAGGTTTCTCTCAGCTAAATAATTTGCGGGTTGTTGGTGCAGCTATGATTTCCTCAAGCAATAATGCCTCTAGTGAAGCTAAGTTTGAGCATTCTAGCTAAATCACGCAAGTGGATTGGAAGAACTAGCTTTGCTAGTACATTCCATGCTGTGGAGGAGAATAAAGACTGGAAGCGTTATTTGTTAGTACCTTTCCTTAGTCCACCTAGGCTCGCCAGAGGTGAGCTGGATTAAGATATTTTTCTAAGGTGGATTTGAGAAGAATGTCATATAACATAGAAGCTTATTCAAAGATATAAGAATATTCAATGATATAAGAATATTCAATGATATAAGAATAGGTAGTAGGTTGGTAGACAGCTTCCACCCAGGGAGGTACTACCGTCCTGCCAGGTGACTGTGAAACAGAAACCTGAAACTGTTTTACATGATGGTAGGATTGCTGGTGTCTCTTTTTTCTGTCTCATAAACACGCTGGATAACAGGTATATCTAGCTACTTCTACTTACACTTTAGGTCACACTACACTGGCATACACATGCATATATATACATACACACATCTAGGTTTTTCTTCTTTTTCTTAATAGCTCTTGTTCTTTTTATTTTCTCTATTGTCCATGGGGAAGTGGAAAAGAATCTTTCCTCCGTAAGCCATGCGTGTCGTATGAGGCGACTAAGATGCCGGGAGCAATGGGCTAGTAACCCCTTCTCCTGTACAAATCTACTAAAAACGAGAAGAAGAAAAACTTTATAAAATTGGGTTGTCTGAATGTGCGTGGATGTAGTGCGGATGATAAGAAAGAGATGATTGCCGATGTTATGAATGAAAAGAAGTTGGATGTCCTGGCCCTAAGCGAAACAAAGCTGAAGGGGGTAGGCGAGTTTCAGTGGGGAGAAATAAATGGGATTATGTCAGGAGTATCTGAGAGAGTTAGAGCTAAGGAAGGGTAGCAATAATGTTGAAGGATCAGTTATGGAAGGAAAAGAGGGAATATAAATGTGTAAATTCAAGGATTATGTGGATTAAAATAAGGGTCGGATACGAAAAGTGGGTCATAATAAGCGTGTATGCACCTGGAGAAGAGAGGAGTGTAGAGGAGAGAGAGAGATTTTGGGAGATGTTAAGCGAATGTATAGGAACTTTTGAACCAAATGAGAGAGTAATTGTGGTAGGGGACCTAAATGCTAAAGTGGGAGAAACATGCAGAGAGGGTGTAGTAGGTAAGTTTGGGGTGCCAGGTGTAAATGATAATGGGAGCCCTTTGATTGAACTTTGTATAGAAAGGGGTTTAGTTATAGGTAATACATATTTTAAGAAAAAGAGGATAAATAAGTATACAAGATATGATGTAGGGCGTAATGACAGTAGTTTGTTGGACTATGTATTGGTAGATAAAAGACTGTTGAGTAGACTTCAGGATGTACATGTTTATAGAGGGCTACAGATATATCAGATCACTTTTTAGTTATAGCTACAGTGGGAGTAAAGGTAGATGGGATACAAGGAAAATAGAATCAGTAAGTAAAAGAGAGGTGAAGGTTTATAAACTAAAAGAGGAGGCAGTTAGGGTAAGATATAAACAACTATTGGAGGATAGATGGGCTAGTGAGAGTGTAGGCAATGGGGTCGAAAATGTATGGGGTAGATTTAAAAATGTAGTGTTAGAGTGTTCAGCAGAAGTTTGTGGTTACAGGCGAGTGGGTGCGGGAGGGAAGAGGAGCGATTGGTGGAATGATGATGTAAAGAGAGTAGTAAGGGAGAAAAAGTTAGCATATGAGAGGTTTTTACAAAGTAGAAGTGATGCAAGGAGGGAAGAGTATATGGAGAGAAAAAGAGAGGTTAAAAGAGTGGTGAAGCAATGTAAAAGAGAGCAGATGAGAGAGTGGGTAAGATGTTATCAGCAAATTTTGTTGAAAATAAGAAAAGTTTTGGAATGAGATTAATAAGCTGAGGAAGCCTAGAGAACAAATGGATTTGACAGTTAAAAATAGGAGAGGAGAGTTATTAAATGGAGAGTTAGAGGTATCGGGAAGATGGAGATAATATTTTGAGGATTTGTTAAATGTTGATGAAGACAGGGAAGCTGTGATTTCGTGTGTAGGGCAAGGAGGAATAACATCTTGTAGGAGTGTGGAAGAGCCAGTTGTGGGTGTAGGGGAAGTTCGTGAGGCAGTGGGTAGAATGAAAGGGAGTAAGGCAGCTGGGATTGATGGGATAAAGATAGAAATGTTAAAAGCAGGTGGGGATATAATTTTGGAGTGGTTGGTGCTATTATTTAATAAATGTATGGAAGAGGGTAAGGTACCTAGGGATTGGCAGAGAGCGTGTATTGTTCCTTTGTATAAAGGCAAAGGGGACAAAAGAGTGCAAAAATTATAGGGGAATAAGTCTGTTGAGTGTACCTGGTAAAGTGTATGGTAGAGTTATTATTGAAAGAATTAAGAGTAAAACAGAAAGCAGGATAGCAGATGAACAAGGGCTTTAGGAAAGGTAGGGGTGTGTAGACCAAGTGTTTACAGTGAAACATATAGGTGAACAGTATTTGGATAAGGGTAAAGATGTTTTTGTGGCATTTATGGATTTGGAAAAGGCGTATGATAGGGTAGATAGGGGGCAATGTGGCAGATGTTGCAGGTGTATGGAATAGGAGGAAGGTTACTGAAAGCAGTGAAGAGTTTTTATGAGGATAGTGAGGCTCAGGTTAGAGTGTGTAGGAGGGAAGGGACTATTTCCCAGTAAAAGTGGGCCTTAGACAAGGATGTGTGATGTCACCGTGGTTGTTCAATATATTTATAGATGGGGTTGTAAGAGAAGTGAATGCAGGGTCTTGGCAAGAGGTGTTGGGCTAAAAGATAAAGAAGCAAATACAAAGTGGGAGTTGTCACAGTTGCTTTTGCTGATGACACTGTGCTTTTGGGAGATTCTGAAGAGAAGCTGCAGAGGTTGGTGGATGAATTTGGTAGGGTGTGTAAAAGAAGAAAATTGAAAGTGAATATAGGAAAGAGTAAGGTGATGAGGATAACAAAAAGAATAGGTGACGAAAGATTGGATATCAGATTGGAGGGAGAGAGTATGGAGGAGGTGAATGTATTCAGATATTTGGGAGTGGACATGTCGGCGGATGGGTCTATGAAGGATGAGGTGAATCATAGAATTGATGAGGGGAAAAGGGTGAGTGGAGCACTTCGGAGTCTGTGGAGACAAAGAACCTTGTCCATGGAAGTAAAGAGGGAATGTATGAGAGTATAGTTATACCAACGCTCTTATATGGGTGTGAAGCATGGGTGATGAATGTTGCAACGAGGAGAAGGCTGGAGGCAGTGGAGATGTCATGTCTGAGGTCAATGTGTGGTGTGAATATAATGCAGAGAATTCGGAGTTTGGAAATTAGGAGGAGGTGCGGGATTACCAAAACGATTGTCCAGAGAGCTGAGGAGGGTTGTTGAGGTGGTTTGGACATGTAGAGAGAATGGAACGAGACAGAGTGACTTCGAGAGTGTATAAATCTGTAGTGGAGGGAAGGCGGGTAGGGGTCGGCCTAGGATAGGTTGGAGGGAGGGGTAAAGGAAGTTTTGTGTGCGAGGGCTTGGACTTCCAGCAAGCATGTGTGAGCGTATTTGATAGGAGTGAATGGAGGCATATGGTTTTAATACTTGACGTGCTGTTGGAGTGTGAGCAAAGTAACATTTATGAAGGGATTCAGGGAAACCGGCAGGCCGGACTTGAGTTCTGGAGATGGGAAGTACAGTGCCGGCACTCTGAAGGAGGGGTGTTAATGTTGCAGTTTTATAACTGTAGTGTAAAGCACCCTTCTGGCAAGACAGTGATGGAGTGAATGATGATGAAAGTTTTTCTTTTTCGGGCCACCCTGCCTTGGTGGGAATCGGCCGATGTGTTAATAAAAAAATAATAAGAATATTCAATGATATAAGAATATTCAATGATATAAGAATATTCAAAGATATAAGTATATTCAAAGATATACGTATATTTAAAGATATAAGTATATTCAAAGATATAAGAATATTCAAAGATATAAGAATATTCAAAGATATAAGAATATTCAAACAAGCTAAAGGTGAAATCTCAGTGTTTCCTCGAGTCCCAGGATCCCTAAGACACTGCTGAATGTGAACCTCCCTCCCTCACTCCTTCATCCTCCCTCCCTCCCTCACTCCTCCAACATCCCTCCCTCACTCTTCCATCCTCCCTCCCTCATTCTTCCATCCTCCCTTCTTCATTTCTCCTCCTCCCTCCCTCACTCCTCCATCTTCCTTCCTTCACTCCTCTTCCATCCTCCCTCCCTCACTCCTCCATCCTCCCTCCCTCACTCCTCCATCCTCCCTCCCTCACTCATCCATCCTCCCTCCCTCACTCATCCATCCTCCCTCCCTCACTCATCCATCCTCCCTCCCTCACTCCTCCATCCTCCATCCCTCACTCTTCCATCCTCCCTCCTTCACTCTCCTTCCATCCTCCCTTCCTCACTCCTCCATCCTTTCTCCCTTACTCTTCCATCCTCCCTCCTTTACTCTCCTTCCATCCTCCCTCACTCCTCCTCCATCCTCCCTCCCTCACTTCTCAATCTTCACTCCCTCACTCCTCCATCCTCTCTGAATTACTGGGAACGGTTGAAGTCCCTTGATCCACCACGATGCCTGGTCTCAGACCGGGCCGCGGGGGCGTTTACCCCCGAAGCCCTCTCCAGATATACTCCATCCTCTTTCACTCCTCCCTCCATCCTCTCCCAATCTTCCATCCTCCCTCCCTTACTCCTCCTCCATTCACCCTCACTCCTATATTCTCCCTCCCTCACCTTCCCTCCATCTTCCTTCCTTCCTCACTCCTCCATCCTTTACTCCCTCATCACAAGTTCCATCGACAAACTTGCACAACAAGTGTCAGTTACTAGGGTGAGTTTGCCCCGAGTGCCAGAGAGTGAATAACAACACCAGAAAGTAAATAATGTCAAAAGAGAGTGAATAACAATATTACAGAGTGAATAACAGCACCAAAGAGTGAATAACAACACCAGAGAGTGAATAACAACACCAGAGAGTGAATAACTTCCTCCAGAGAGTCAATGTCACCAGAAAGTGAATAACGTCATCAGAGTGAATAACGACACAAGAGAGTGATTAACGTTACCAGAGAGTGAAAAACAACACCAGAGTGTATATAAACATCGGAGAACGAATAACGTCACCAGAGAGTGAATAACATCACTAGACAGTAAATAACGTCACCAGAGAGTGAATAACGTCACTAGACAGTAAATAACGTCACCAGAGAGTGAATAACGTCACTAGACAGTTAATAACGTCACTAAAGCGTGAATAACGTCACAAGAGAGTGATTAACGTTACCAGAGAGTGAAAAACAACACCAGAGTGTATATAAACATCGGAGAACGAATAACGTCACCAGAGAGTGAATAACGTCACTAGACAGTAAATAACGTCACCAGAGAGTGAATAACGTCACTAGACAGTAAATAACGTCACCAGAGAGTGAATAACGTCACTAGACAGTAAATAACGTCACCAGAGAGTGAATAACGTCACTAGACAGTTAATAACGTCACTAAAGCGTGAATAACGTCACCAGAGAGTGAATAACGTCACTAGACAGTGAATAACGTCACTAGACAGTGAATAACGACACCAGAGAGTGAATAACGTCACCAGAGAGTGAATAACGTCACTAGACAGTGAATAACGTCACCAGAGAGTGAATAACGTCACCAGAGAGTGAATAACATCACTAGACAGTGAATAACGTCACCAGAGAGTGAATAACGTCACCAGAGAGTGAATAACGTCACTAGACAGTGAATAACGTCACCAGAGAGTGAATAACGTCACTAGACAGTACATAACGTCACCAGAGAGTGAATAACGTCACTAGACAGTTAATAACGTCACTAGACAGTTAATAACGTCACTAAAGCGTGAATAACGTCACCAGAGAGTGAATAATGTCACCAGAGAGTGAATAACGTCACCAGAGAGTGAATAACGTCACCAAAGACTGAATAATAACATCAGAGACTAGACAGCAACATCAGAGAGTAAATAATGTCACCAGAGAGTGAATAACAACAGTTAATTAGTTTAATATCTTTACTATGCACCCCATACCCATCCTGTGGGCGGTAGTCAAAAGATTACAAAGGTACATAATGAGTCCAGGGACTGGGAATCAAAGTTATGATAGCTGAACAAGTTACAAAGGTAATGAACTCCAGGTTGACCTGGTCACAATCATGACAAGTTCCGAAGGTAATGAATCATCTACACGTCTATACATGGTTACAATCATGAACAAATTACACAGTAATGAGCAATTCAAACGTCCACACCCGGTCACAACTGTAATGAGTTATTAGTGAAAATATTAATTGGGTCACACACACATACAAACACATCAGATTAAGGGAAAACGGCCTGACGACACTGGAGGACAGGAGGGTAAAGGGAGACATGATAACGACATACAAAATACTGCGTGGAATAGATAAGGTGGACAGAGACAGGATGTTCCAGAGAGGGGACACAGAAACAAGGGGCCACAATTGGAAGTTGAAGACTCAGACGAGTCAAAGGGATGTTAGTAAGTATTTCTTCAGTCATAGAGTTGTCAGGGAGTGGAATAGTCTGGCAAGTGATGTAGTGGAGGCAGGAACCATACATAGCTTTAAGACGAGGTATGATAAAGCTCATGGAGCAGGAAGAGAGAGGACCTAGTAGCGGTCAGTGAAGAGGCGGGGCCAGGAGCTAAGTCTCGACCCCTGAAACTACAATTATGTGAGTACACACGAGCACACAGACACACACGAGCACACACACACACACACACGAGCACACACACACAGGAACACACACGAGCATACGCACACACGAGCGTACACACGAGCGAACACACACACACAAGTGCACACACACACACACACACACACACACACATGGTAATGGTTTATTTACAGGGAGCAAAGTCAGGGTATTTTTCCAGAATGGTCTGTAATATACAACTGTGGATAAAATACTTTGACATATCTTGAACATTTCTGAGTGAGTAGTCTCTGAATTCATTAATTTTATCGCACTCCAGTACATAATGACGCAGGGTGTGACGCAATCCAGTACATAATGACGCAGGGTGTGACGCACTCCAGTACATAATGACGCAGGGTGTGACAATAATCCAACTGGCAAAGTTTACATCTTGTTTGGTCTACATCTGGTGATGGTGATTTAACCTGCCAAAGATACTTGTAACCCAGCCGGAGGCGGGCGGTAGTGACATCCAAGAGTCTGCTTATTTTGTTGGATGCACCATAGACATGTGGCTCCTCCTGCATGATAGAATGATGATAGATGGACTGACTGGTGTCAAACTCCCTGAGTCTTAGAACATAAGAACATAAGAAAGGAGGAACACTGCAGCAGGCCTGTTGGCCCATACTAGGCAGGTCCTTCACATTCCATCCCACTAACAGAACATTTGTTCAACCTAATTTTCAATGCTACCCAAGAAATAAGCTTTGATCATTTTATTTACTCATGTGCAATTCCACTCAAATCCAACCTCTCTCACTCATGAATTTGTCCAACCTAAATTTAAACTACCCAAGGTCCTAGCTTCAATAACCCTACTAGGCAGACTGTTCCACTCATCAACTACCCTATTTCCAAACCAATACTTTCCTATATCCTTTCGAAATCTAAACTTATCCAACTTGAATCCATTATTGCGGGTTCCTCTTGGAGAGATACCCTCAAGACCTTATTTATATCCCTTTATTAATACCCATTTTCCACTTGTATACCTCGATCATGTCTCCCCTCATTCTACGTCTTACAAGTGAATGTAATTTAAGGGTCTTCAATCTTTCTTCGTAAGGAAGATTTCTAATGCTATGTATTAATTTAGTCATTCTACGCTGAATGTTTTCTAACGAATTTATGTCCATTCTGTAATATGGAGACCAGAACTGAGCTGCGTAATCTAGGTGAGGCCTTACTAATGATGTATAAAGCTGTAATATAACCTCTGGACTTCTGTTGCTAACACTTCTTGATATAAATCCCAGTAATCTATTTGCCTTATTACGTACGCTTAGGCATTGCTGTCTTGGTTTAAGGTTGCTAACATAAGAACATAAGAAAGGAGGAACACTGCAGCAGGCCTGTTGGCCCATACTAGGCAGGTCCTTCACAATCCGTCCCACTAACAGAATATTTGCTCCACCCAATTTTCAATGCTACCCAAGAAATAAGCTTTGACAATTCTACCCACTCATGCGCGAGTCCCACTCAAATCCAACCCCTCTCACTCATGAATTTATCCAACATAAATTTGAAACTACCCAAGGTCCTAGCTTCAATAACCCTACTAGGCAGACTGTTCCACTCATCAACTACCCTATTTCCAAACCAATACTTTCCTATATCCTTTCTAAATCTAAACTTATCTAACTTGAATCAAACTTATCTAACTTGAATGATGTATAAAGCTGTAATATAACCTCAGGACTTCCGTTGCTAACACTTCTTGATATAAATCCCAGTAATCCATTTGCCTTATTACGTACGCTTAGGCATTGCTGTCTTGGTTTAAGGTTGCTGCTTACCATCACCCCCAAGTCCTTCTCGCAATCTGTATGGCTAAGTTCTACGTTGGAAAAATAAACACATAAGCAGTATAATGTGATCCTTTATTGACAACGTTTCGCCAACGCAGTGGGCTTTATCGAGTCACAGACAGTTGAAGTTGAAGTTCTTTTCGTATTATTGTTCTCAAACTGCTA
>WNWK01055559.1:0-11244 GCA_009830355.1 Cherax destructor
AACCCGAGGGCCTTTAAAAAGATAACTTGCAGAAAATTCAGTTACCTGTGATGTGGAGGTCAAACAACAAGGCTTGGGTAACCAGAGAATATTTCAGCGAAAGTTTTAATGTTGTGTTTGGGCCAAGGGTAAGAAGTTATTTAGAGGAGAAAAACCTGCCTGTGAAGGCCCTCCTCATAATGGACAATGCTCCGGCTCACCCTCCAAGCTTGCAGGACTATGTGCTGCCGGAGTCTGACTTCATCACTGTAAAGTTTCTCCCCCCTAACACGACTCCTCTCATTCAGCCCATGGATCAGCAGGTCATCAGTTTTTTCAAGAGACCCTACACTAAAGCACTATTCCAGAGGTGCTTTGAAGTGACCTCTGACACAGAGTTAACACTGAGAGAGTTTTAGAAAGATCACTATTATCGCCCATTGCATAACTCTCATTGACAAAGCCTGGCAGGAAGTTTCATACAGAACAATGAACTCTGCTTGGAGAAATTTGTGGCCAGAAGAAGTGGCTGAAAGGGACTTTGAGGGCTTTGAGGCTGTCTATAACGGAGGATATTGTCTCTCTGGGCAGGTCCATGAATCTGGATGAGAGTGATGGTGATGTGGAGGAGTTAGTGGAGGGGCATTTCCGAAACATCCTGAGGAGAAGGCAGAAGCAAAGTTCTTTGGACAGATTTTTAGTAAAAGTCAAACCTGATGAGTTTCAACCAGGTCCAAATAGAAAAAAGAGACAGAAAAGAGAAGGGGACTCTCCTTCCAAACAATAACATTTCCTCCTCCTCCCTTCTCAGCACTATCCTAGTAGGAACTCGTCTCTTTTCAGCAAAGTGAGGTTAAATTTGCATTTATTTCATCTAATTATTTATAAAATGCCAATAACAACAGGATTTTTTTTTCATGGGAACGGATTAATCGTTTTCCCTATAATTCTTATGGGAAAATTATTTTGGTATACGTCCTGTTTGGTATAAGTCCAAGGTCCTGGAACGGATTAAGGACTTTACTAGCAACTTTATTTTGAATAATGTCTTTTAAACATATCCCTGAGGTATAATGGTAATATCTGCTGTTTCCAGGCCTAATACTACAGCCT
Source organism: Cherax destructor (assembly GCA_009830355.1). Classification (NCBI taxonomy): domain Eukaryota; kingdom Metazoa; phylum Arthropoda; class Malacostraca; order Decapoda; family Parastacidae; genus Cherax; species Cherax destructor. The sequence continues at coordinate 1,093 of WNWK01055559.1, forward strand.
GATTTTTTTCCCCACAAACACCCATACCTCTATAATCTATCAGTTTAAAGTCCTAGACAAGTCTCCAATGACCCCCTCAATCGAATCAGCTAATGCAACCACTCCAGCCCCAGCCCCAGAAAGATGAACCCCATCCCTTGCATACATATCTCGTTTGCCATATATATATATATATATATATATATATATATATATATATATGTGTGTGTGTGTGTGTGTGTGTGTGTGTGTATGTATGTCGTGCCGAATAGGTTAAACTTGCGATTTTGGTTAAATAGTAACACTCTTCTTGCCGAATAATAAGGCAAGCGAAAATTTGAGTATGCAATAATTTCTCAAAAATCATTCTGAACCTAACGAAAAAAATATATTTCATTGTGCTTGTTTATTATTAAATTATTGTAAACTTATCTAAAATAGATTGGAATTGTATTATTAGACTCAAGGATGTGGAACCGAGGGGTTCGGGGCAAGTTGTGAGGATCTTGCGGGAGGTTTTGTGTTCAGTATGCAGCTCGTTTAGATAGGATATATGTTTCAAAAGTAGTGGTGATGGAGAAGGTGGAATGTATAGATGTTGGGTTTTCGGACCACAAAGGTGTTTTGGCACAATTAGGGTGGGAAGGGGCGGTGCAGGTGTTTCAAAGTTATTGGAAGCTCAATGTGGGGATGTTGAAGAGGCTAGCGTGGCAGGTGGATTTTGAGGGGTGGTGGAATGTTTTGTGGGGGGGGGTATTGTTGGGGTGGCAAAGTGGTGGAATGAATGTGGGAAACTTGCCATTAAGAAATGTTTTGAAAAGGTGGGTAGGGAAGATGCGCGATATAGATTTGGGTATCAACGGTTTTTAGTGGGGTTATTGAGGAACGTTGGCGGTGGAGGGGGGGTTGGGAGTGGCGAGAGTTTGGAGGGTATTACGGTGGCTTTAAGGGATATCCAGAATGATCGGTTTCAAAGGAAGTGTTGTGGGGTGATATGGCATCAGCTGTGGTTCTGAGGCAATTTCGTAGGAGGAGAGAAAGTATGACAATAGGGTCGTTGGAGGTTGAGGACAGTTTGGGGGGTATGAGAAGGGTAGGGTTTTAAGTACGACTGAGGCGATGAGTGGGTATGCGGAATTGTGGTATGAGCAAAAATTTATGAGTGAGGAGGGGGATGCTTGTATAGGGGAGGAAGTGTTAGGTAGCATAGAGGAGAGAGTGAGTGGTGAGGAGAGGAGGGAGTTAGGTGGGAAAATTACTGAGGAGGAGGTTTGGGAGGTGGTTAAGGGACTATGTATGGGAAAGACTCCAGGGATTGAGGGTTTTCCTGGTGAGGTGTTTGTAATGTATTGAGATGTGTTGAGAGAGGTCTTGGTAAAGGTTTTTAATGAAATGAGGGAGAGGGAGGTGCTTGCAGAGTCAGTTAGAACTGGGGTGGTGGTTTTGGTCCCTAAACGTGAGGGACCTAAGGGGCTTAAGGATTATAGAGTAATTGCTTTGATGTGCACAGATTACAAAATTTTCGCAAAGATTTTGGCAAATAGGATTAAGAGGGGTTTGAAGGGTTGGTTGCATGAGGGGCAATTTGGGATCCCTGGGAGGAGTATGAGAATGGGACATAGGAGGATTAGGGGTTTTATAGAAAATTGTGGTGAAGGAGGTGTGTTAGGTTTGGATTGGGCTATGGCTTATGATAGGGTGCATAGGGGGCCATTATTGGAGATTATGAGGAGACAGGGTTTTGGTGAGGAAATAGTGGGTTGGGTTCGAATTTTATATGCTGAGGCCTTGCTTAAGGATTAGTTGGGCAGTAGGTATGGGTAGAGGTATTCGTCAGGGGTGCCCTTTATCTCAGATCCTTTTTGAATTATTGCAGGACCCTTTTTTTCGGTTGGTGGAGAAAGGGGAGCAAGGGAGGGGGGAGGGTGGGGGGTGCAGGGCTGAAATAATAGGTTATGTAGATGATACCACGTTGTTGGTAACATCGAGTGAATGTTTACGTTGGATCAGTGATTTGGTGGTGAGGTTTGGTAAGGTGACGGGCATGAGTGTTAATAGGAGTAAATCGGTTTTGTTAGAGGTAGGAAGTTGGATAGGGGGAGCGTTGGGGGTAAGGGAGGGATGGTCTTGTGTTGAGGAGTTGAAAGTTTGTGGTATAGTGTTTTGTGGTAACCTAGTAAGGGCAAGGGAGGTGAATTCTAGGGAGGTGGTAGATAAAGCTTTGGATAGGATGAAGGGTTGGGGGGTGAAGGAGGTAACTTTATTACAAAGAGTTGTTGTGGTGAATGTATTAGTATACAGTAAGTTATGGTTTAGGGGGGCAGTTATACCTTTGTTGGAGGGGGATGTTCGTAGGTTGGAAAAGGGAGTTTACAACTTTGTGTGGGGAAGGGGTAGGCACTGGTTAAATAAGGAAGTGGTGGAAACTAGTTAAATGTGGGGGGTTGGGTTTGGTTCCACTAAGACTGAGGCTGCGCAGTGTTTTTTTGAAGCAGGAATTTCAATTTACTGGGGGACGGGGGTAGGCGCATAGGAGGGGTGATGCGGGAGGCGAGGAAGTGGTGGGGAGGGAGAGAGTTGGTGGGTTGTGAGGGGGTCCTTTGGCTTCTTATGGTGGTTCGGGATTCGGTAAAGGTACCAGCGAGTAGGTTGGATAGGGTGGGTGTAAGGGAGGTGGTAGTGAGGGGAGAGGAAACTTTCCCTTTGTATGACTGGAAGAGTATTTGGTGGTGGTTTAGGAAGGTTAAGGTTCGACCAAGAGTTAGGGAAGTGGGCTTTAAGTTTTTGCATGGGATTTTGGTAGCGAAGAGTAGCTTTTTATGATGGGTATGACAAATAATGGGGAGTGTGATAAATGTGGGAAGTGGGAGATGGCGTTTTATGTGGTGTATTTTTGTAGGGACATGGGAAAGGTGCGGGAGTGGGTAGGGGAGGAGTTGAGTTTGATTGGTGGGAGGGGTGCATGCTTTAAGTTTAGATATGGGTGATTACCCAGAAAGTGTGTGCAGGGCTTTGACGTACATTGTTTTGGATTATATTTTTGTGTTTTGGAGTATGAGGGGTTTGGAGGGGAGGGTGGTGGTCAAAGCTTTGGCTGTCCTAATTTTTTAGAACAAAATGTAGGAATAGGGAGATTTATGGGGGGCGTTGGGAGAGTTTTTTTCTGACAGCGTATAGAGTTTTGACAGTGGAGGAGTTGTTGAGGTTATTTTAGTGTGGGTTCAGGGTGGGGGGGGGGTGTACGGGAAGTGTTGGTAGGTAGAGGGAGGGTATAGCTGTAGTTCTTAGGAGGGGAGGTTTTGGTTACCTTCTGTTTCGGCTGTGTTCCTGTGGACATGCATGTGTGTTGTTTGGTGTTTTGCAAGGAATTCCCGGTATGTTTTTATAAGGTTCTGTTTAAGCCTTATGTGTTGAGACCTTGGTACGGTGTGTGTTGGTAGGTAGAGGGAGGGGGTATAGCTGTAGTTCTTAGGAGGGGGGAGGTTTTGGTTACCTTCTGTTTCGGCTGTGTTCCTGTGGACATGCATGTGTGTTGTTTGGTGTTTTGCAAGGAATTCCCGGTATGTTTTTATAAGGTTCTGTTTAAGCCTTATGTGTTGAGACCTTGGTACGGTGTGTGAGGTAGTATATGCCTTGGTTTTGGTTTTGATTACATTACCCTGTACTGGTGAAGTGTTATGAGAAGATGTTTGGTTTGTTGTTTTGTTAAGTGTGAAAGGATAGAATGTGTGGGAAGTAGAAGTTTTTATGGTTGTGTAAATATTTTGTAGAGATTAGAGTGAATGGTATGTTGTGAGTTGTTTTGCAGCCTTTATGTTTTGGGATTAATGTAAGGCTTTTATGTTGTGTAGTGACTGCTGGTGGTCAGTTGATCCATTTTTTTTGTGAGAGCCTATAATGTTTTTGGCTCAGGTTTTGGAGTGTTGTATGTTGACACGTTTTGTTCTTGGTTCAAGAAATTTTTTTTTTGTGTGTAATAACCTTGTGTGGTGACAAAGGTTGGATGGGGAAGATGGTAACAATATTATTTTGGGTGGTTCATGTGTTGTACTTTTAGTTTTATTGAGCAGATTTCATCTATGTTTTTGGGTGTTGGAGTTACAATATGTTTGTTGTAAGTTGATAAGGGAAAATGTATTACACTGTCATAAATAAATAATAATAATAATAAAAACCCTTTTGGTGTCTGATACTTGATTTTGATGTTTGTTTGTCTAATGTTAGGATGACAAAATGTTTTTTTGGTCTATGATGTTGTTCTTTGACATTGTTAAAGTAAAGTTAAATTTTTGAGTTTGTTCATGTTTTTCTATGTAAATTGTTTTGGTTTTTGTTGTATTCGGTTCAGTATATGTTATAATGTATGTAAGTTTATGTTTAATAAAAAAAAAAAAGATAAATACGTTAAAGGTGGTCAAAGTGGACATACGTGTATCTCACGTCCCGTTGAAATTACTTTGTTAAACACCCAGGCGGTCTGAAGAACCCCGTGAGGTTATGTTGAAACTCATTACTATGAATGGTGAAATTACCTTAAGGTCATGTATATAGTTCTCTGTAAATAATTTCACACTCGTAAGATACGAGAGAAAAACTAACATTTTATTATGTTTCTAAGAAACAATACGACAATTAAAAGGCCTTTGAATTTTTACTTGTGATTTTTGATTCCCTAAGAAAAAAAGCAGTGAGAAATTCTTATATTATTGCATCTAGACCTCTCAGTGAGGAGGATAAGTGAGCAATTATATATAAGTGAGACAAAGCTGAAGGGGGTAGGAGAGTTTCAGTGGGGAGAAATAAATGGGATTAGGTCAGGGGTTTCAAATAGAGTTAGAGCTAAAGAAGGAGTGGCAATAATGTTGAATAATCAGTTATGGCAGGTAAAGAGGGAATATAAATGTATAAATTCAAGGATTATGTGGAGTAAAATAAAGGTTGGATGTGAAAAGTGGGTTATAGTAAGTGTTTATGCACCTGGAGAAGAGAGAAGTGTAGAGGAGAGAGAGAGATTTTGGAAAATGTTGAGTGAGTGTGTGGGGAGTTTTGAACCAAGTGAGAGAGTAATTGTGGTTAAGGATCTTAATGCTAAAGTGGGTAAAAATGTTGTGGAGGGAGTAGTAGGTAAATTTGGGGTGCCAGGGGTAAATGTAAATGGGGAACCATTAATTGAGCTATGTGTAGAAAGAAGTTTGGTAATAAGTAATACATATTTTATGAAAAAGAAGATAAATAAATATACAAGGTATGATATAGCACGTAAGGAAAGTAGTTTGTTGGATTATGTATTGGTGGATAAAAGGTTGATGGGTAGGCTTCAGGATGTACATGTTTATAGAGGGGCAACGGATATATCGGATCATTTTCTGGTTGTAGCTACAGTTAGAGTAAAAGGTAGATGGGACAAAAAGAAAATGGCAACAGCAAGTAAGAGAGAGGTAAAAGTGTATAAACTAAGGGAGGAGGAAGTTAGGGTGAGATATAAGCAACTATTGGCAGAAAGGTGAACTAGTGCAAGTAGGAGTAGGGGGTTGAAGAGAGTTGGGATAGTTTTAAAAATGCAGTATTAGAATGTGGGGCAGAAGTTTGTGGCTATAGGAGGGTGGGTGCAGGAGGAAAGAGGAGTGAGTGGTGGAATGAAGAAGTAAAGGGTGTGAATAAAGAGAAAAGGTAGCTTATGAGAGGTTTTTACAAAACAGAAGTGTTAATAGAAGAGCAGAGTATATGGAGAGTAAAAGAAAGGTGAAGAGAGGGTGAGAGAGTGCAAAAGAAGAGCGGATGAAAGAATGGGAGAGGCTCTGTCAAGAAATTTTGCTGAAAACAAGAAAATTTTTGGAGTGAGATAAACAAGGTAAGAAAGCTTAGGAACGAATGGATTTGTCAGTTAAAAACAGAGTAGGGAGTAGTAGATGGGGAGCTGGAGGTATTGGGTAGATGGCAGGAATATTTTGAGGAACTTTTAAATGTCGATGAAAAAATGGAGGCGGTAATTTCATGTACTGGTCAGGAGGTACAACATCGTTTAGGAGTGAAGAAGAGCAGGATGTGAGTGTGGGGAGGTGCGTGAGGCATTACATAGAATGAAAAGGGGTAAAGCAGCTGGAACTGACGGATCATGACAGAAATGTTAAAAGCAGGGGGATATAGTGCTGGAGTGGTTGGTATTTTTGTTTAATAAATGTATGAAAGAGGGAAGGTACCTGGGGATTGGCAGAGAGCATGTATAGTTCCTTTATAAAAAGGAAGGGGATAAAGAGAGTGTAAAAAATATAGGGAATAAGTTTACTGAGTATACCAGGTAAAGTGTATGGCAGGGTTATTATTGAAAGAATTAGAGGTAAGACAGAGAGTAGGATTGCAGATGAGCAAGGAGGCTTTAGAGTTGGTAGGGGATGTGTAGATCAAGTGTTTACAGTGAAGCATATATGTGAACAGTATTTAGATAAAGGTAGAGAGTTTTCATTGCATTTATGGATTTAGAAAGGCATATGATAGAGTGGATAGGGAGCAATGTGGCAAATGTTGCAAGTGTATGGAATAGGTAGTAAGTTACTGAAGGCTGTAAAGAGTTTTTATGAGGATAGTGAGGCTCAGGTTAGGGTGTGTAGAGAGAGGAGATTACTTCCGGTAAAAGTAGGTCTTAGACAGGGATGTGTAATGTCACAATGGTTGTTTAATATATTTATAGATGGGGTTGTAAAAGTAAATGCTAGGGTGTTGGGGAGAGGTGGGATTAAATTATGGGAATTAAATGCAAAATGGGAGTTGACACAGTTACTTTTGCTGATGATACTGTGCTTATGGGAATTCTAAAGAAAAGTTGCAAAGGTTAGTGGACGAGTTTGGGAGAGTGTGTAAAGGTAGAAAGTTGAAAGTGAACATAGATAAGAGTAATGTGATGAGGGTATCAAACGATTTAAATAAAGAAAATTGGATATCACATTGGAGAGAGGTATTATGGAAGAAGTAAATGTTTTCAGATATTTGGGAGTTGACGTGTCAGTGGATGGGTTTATGAAGGATGAGGTTAACCATAGAATTGATGAATGAAAAAAGGTGAGTGGCGCGTTGAGGTATCTGTGGAGACAAAAAACGTTATCCATGGAGGTAAAGAAGGGAATGTACGAAAGTATAGTGGTACCAACACTCTTATATGGGTGCGAAGCATGGGTTGCAAATGCTGCAGCTAGGAGGAGGCTGGAGGCAGTGGAGATGTCCTGTCTAAGGGCAATGTGTGGTGTAAATATTATGCAGAAAATTCGGAATGTGGAAATTAGGAGAAGGTGTGGAGTTACTAAAAGTATTTGTCAGAGGGCTGAAGAGGAGTTGTTGAGGTGGTTTGGTCATTTAGAGAGAATGGATCAAAGTAGAATGACTTGGAGAGCGTATAAATCTCTACGTTCACAGCAGGACTCGAACCTGCAAACTCTGTATCAGAGTCCACAGTACTTTACCATGGAGCCAGAGCCCAGATACGTTTTCCACTGCAAGTGCCAGGATTTGATGAAATAATTTTGAAAACAAGCCTGGTGCCCTAGGGTATGGGGAAACATTGTCTAGTTCCGACTAGGCGCCCATACTTATCTGGGGTCTGGCTCCGTGATAAAGTACTGTGGACTCTGATACAGAGTTTGCAGGTTCGAGTCCTGCTGTGGACATATATATATATATATATATATATATATATATATATATATATATATATATATATATATATATATATATATATATATATATATATATATATATATATATATATATATATATATATATATATATATTTCCGACATAAATTACGTGCTCCCCCCAAAAAAAAAAAAAAAATCACCCTGTACCTAATATGATCAAGGTCGGAGTCCAGGGTTGGCTTTGGGTTACTGGCAAGTGATGTTGTCGGTAGTAACATTACATACCAGTAGTACTTCCTTGATAATAATAAAATACCACTTCAGCAAAAACACGACTAACTAGCCGTGACCAATGATGTAAACTCAAACTAGTGGTCGCTTGTACTCCATAGTTACAACACTCATATAATGAAATTTCTAACCAAGTGTGAAGTTTCTATTTACCATGACAAAGATAATATAAACCGAAAGAAAGAAGAGCTGCATAAGTTGTGGAAATTAATACACAAATAACCCGCACATAGAAGAGAGGAGCTTACGACGACGTTTCGGTTAGACTTGGACCATTTACAAAGTCACACTAATAGAAAGGAGAGAAGCTGCCAGTATATGTAAGGCAGCAGGGACAGGACAAGAGAGGTGGAACGAGTAGTAGCAGAGGTATGGTTAGGAAAGGAAGAATGGGAGGTGCGGGGTATGAGGTTTATCCATTATTTGATTGGAAGGGGATATGGAAGTGGTTTGGAAAATTAAAGGTACATCCAAAGGTCAGGGAAACGGGGTTTCGTTTCTTCCAGGGCATATTGGCATCTAGGGAGCAGTTACATATTATGGGGTTCATTGGGGATAGGAGGTGTGTTAGATGTGGGGAGATTGACACGACCTATCATGCGATATATTTTTGTGAAAGTATGGAGGTCGTGAGGGTCTGGTTTGGATGGCTTTTGAGAATGGTAGGGAAAAGAGGGGTGTCAATTTTAAGGGCCTTGAGTTTAGATTTGGGGCAATTGGCGAAAGGCATACGTCGGGGGTTTCATATTTGGTTTTGGATTTTATACATATTTCTTGGGCAATGAGGGAGGTGGAGGGAATTGTTAGAATTAGGGCATTAGGTGCAGGTTTTTATAGGACCAAATGAAGGAATAGAGTGGTGTATGGTGATGCTTGGGAGACTGCTTTCGAACGAGAATACAGGGATTTAACGGTCCGGGATATGTGGAGGTTGATGGGGTGATCGAGGTTGGGGAAGGGGCGGGTGGAGGTTTCGATGGGATGGGGTGGGAGTGTGGGAGGTAGTTTTGTAGGGGTAGAGTAAGAGAACGGGGATGGGTAAGTAAATAGGAATGATAGGGCAGATAAATAAGGATGAAAGATTCATGATCGATTCGGATGTTAATAGGGGTTCCCTTCTGTTTCGGTGGAATCGTTTATGAGGTATTTTGTTTATGGTACCTAGTTGTTATGTTTCAGGAATGTTGGCAAATCAAAGTATGCCAGTTGTTAGTCTGTATGTTAACAATATTTCGTTCTTTAACGTTCAGTATAATTAGGATACGAGTATAGGTTCATTTGGCGGAGTACCTTCAGTATATATGGTTAGGTATATTGAAAAATGTCATAGTTACTGGTATTGTGCCTATTGTAATTATACATGTAAAGTATTTTAGTGTAATTTCATGTTATTCTGTTAGGTTTTTTTTGAATATGCAAGGTCTGCCATGTCGGAACATTGTTATGGAAGTAATTATAGCTTTGTGTTATAGGTGGTTATCCATAATAGCAAGGGATATCTGGCCTTGTTTTAATTTGCTTGGTGGACAGGCATCTCATGTAAAGTGGTCATCGTTATGGTCACAGCTCGATTAAGTATGGCTATGCTTAACCAACTCAAATAAATACAGATAATAAATAATTATAAGTAATAATAAAAAAAAGAATTGTCATAATTTGGTGTATAATGTTAAAGGTATAAGGTTCGATACGGTTTATAAACTGTTCCATGTATTTATGTATGTTTTCTGGTGTATGTACTTTGGTTTATAATGTACAGGAGGTTTTTGATTAATTGGATCACCATGCCCAGCCCTTCTAGGGCAGGGTAGGTGCCAAGGCTGGATCTTGCTACCATCTGCAGCTCGTAAGCCTGCTCTTCCCGTTAGGGAAGAGCAGGCCGAGGGACTAATTACCTCAAACTCCTCCTCTCCTTACAACTTTCTACTTTGTATTGGACTGATGAAGCCACTGTGTGGCGAAACGTTTCCACAATAAAGATACCCAAGAGTTGCATATGTGTCTAATTTATCAACTCGTCGGTTTTCTGAACCATTCGTCTACATCCTGTCTGACACAGCAACATCTTGGGATCTTGACACAAACGAATTCTTCCACTCTTGTCCAACCTTTGGACGAAGACCTACTTCGACTAGTGGATGGTACCACTATGACTCCGCCTCCTCCTGCTTCACCTCACCTGTCTACAGTATATAAGTAAGGCAGGTAGTGGTAGTAGTAGTAGAGGTAAGGCAGGTAGTGGTAGTAGTAGTGA
>WNWK01055560.1:0-11243 GCA_009830355.1 Cherax destructor
AGGCCTCATCTAGATTATGCTGCACAGTTTTGGTCACCGTATTACAGAATAGATATAAATGCTCTGGAAAACGTAAAAGGAGGATGACTAAGTTGATCCCATGTATCAGAAATCTTGCCTATGAGGATAGACTGAGGGCCCTGAATCTGCACTTCTAGAAAGGCGTAGAATTAGGGGGATATGATTTAGGTGTATAAATGGAAAACAGGAATAAATAAAGGGATGTAAATAGCGTGCTAAAAATATCTAGTATTGACAGGACACGCAGGAATGGTTTTTAAGTTGGATAAATTCAGATTCAGGAAGGATATAGGAAGCATTGGTTTGGTAGAGTTGTCGATGAGTGGAACAAACTCCCGATTACAGTTATAGAGGCTAAAACGTTGTGTAGTTTTAAAAATAGGCTAGATAAATATATGAGTGGGTGCGGGTGGGTGTGAGTTGGTCCTGACTAGCTTGTGCTACTGGGTCAGATGCCGTGCTCCTTCCTTGGGTGAGTGTAACCTGGCCTGGCTGGGTCAGGGCATTGGCTTAAGCCGGTGGGAGACTTGGACCTGCCTCGCATGGGCCAGTAGGCCTGCTGCAGTGTTCCTTCTTTCTTATGTTCTTATGCTCTTATCAAATACGCACACGCATGTTTGCTGGAAATCCAAGCCCCTCGCAAACAAAACCTCTTTTACCCCCTCCCTCCAACCTTTCCTAGGCCGACCTCTACCCCGCTTTCCCTCCACTACAGATTTATACACTCTCGAGGTCATTCTGTTTCGTTCCATTCTCTCTACATGTCCGAACCACCTCAACAACCCCTCCTCAGCCATCTGGATAATATTTTTGGTAATCCCGCACCTCCTCATAATTTCCAAACTCCGAATTCTCTGCATTATATTCACACCACACATTGACCTCAGACATGACATCTCCACTGCCTCCAGCCTTCTCCTCCTTGCGACATTCATCAACCATGCTTCACACCCATATAAGAGTGTTGGTATAACTATACTCTCATACATTCCCCTCTTAACTTCCATGGTCAAAGTTCTTTGTCTCCACAGACTCCGAAGTGCACCACTCACCTTTTCCCCTCATCAATTCTATGATTCACCTCATCCTTCATAGACCCATCTGCTGACATGTCCACTCCCAAATATCTGAACTTATCCAACCTAAATTTGAAACTACCCAAGGTCCTTGCTTCAATAACCCTACTAGGCAGACTGTTCCACTCATCAACTACCCTATTTCCAAACCAATACTTTCCTATATCCTTTCTAAATCTAAACTTATCTAATTTGAATCCATTATTGCGGGTTCTCTTTTGGAGAGATATCCTAAGACCTTATTTATATCCCCTTTGTTAATACTCCATTTTTCACTTGTATACCTCGATCATGTCTCCCTCATTCTACGTCTTACAAGTGAATGTAATTTTAGGGTCTTCAATCTTTCTTCATAGGTAAGATTTCTAATGATATGTATTAATTTAGTCATTCTACGCTGAATGTTTTCTAACGAATTAATATCCATTCTGTAATATGGAGACCAGAACTGAGCTGTGTAATCTAGGTGAGGCCTTACTAACGATGTATAAAGCTGTAATATAACCTCTGGACTTCGTTGCTTACACTTCTTGATATAAATTCCAGTAATCTGTTTGCTTTATTACGTACGCTTAGGCATTGCTGTCTTGGTTTAATGTTGCTGCTTACCATAACCCCCAAGTCCTTTTCGCAATCTGTATCGCTAAGTTCTACGTTATTTAACTTATAAGTGCTTGGGTTATGGACCTCCCGAGCTTCAGAACCTTGCATTTATCTACATTGAACTGCATCTGCCACTTTTCTGACCACGAATTGAGTTTGTCTAAATCCTCCTAAAGTTCCCCAACATCTACGTTTGAATCAATTATCCTACCTATCTTCGTGTCATCGGCGAATTTGCTCATATCACTAGTAATTCCCTCATCAAGGTCATTGATATATATTATAAACAACAACGGGCCTAAGACTGATCCCTGTGGAACACCACTTGTTACAAGTCCCCATTCGGATTTAACCCCATTTATGCACACTCTCTGCTTCCTATTTGTGAGCCATGACTCGATCCATGACAGCACTTTTCCTCAGTCCCATGAGCCACTTAGTGCCGTCCTTGCGAACCTATATGGAACATCTGGAAGCCGAGCGTTTTTCCACTATTATTCCCTCTTCTGTCACCTGGCTCCGTTATGTTGACGACATTCTCATCATTACTTCCAGACGCTTCAACGTTCACGCTCTCCAACACAAACTCAACCAGGTCGAGCCATCAATCCAGTTCACATTAGAAGAAGAAGTCGACAACACTCTTCCTTTCCTTGATGTTCTTCTCTGCAAAGCTAGCCATGAAAAAATACCAACCAACACGATCTTCTCCACTTCTACTCTCACCACGACACCAAAACAAAACGTGGTGTAATTATAGGCTTTTTCCTGCGCGGCTCAGAATCTGCAGCAGTGAGTTCCTTGAGGAAGAATGCTCCTTATTGAGCAAGTTTTTTCTAAACTTCACTATCCTCGTCACTTTATTAGAGACTGCAGACGACAGGCATTTAACATCTTCAACACACCCAGAGAAGACACTGCCGAGAAGAGATACATAGTCCTCCCACCAACTCCATTTCCAAACACGTTGCCAACATTTTTCCAATACCTCCATTTCTACAAGATTGATGGACTGAACACATCGACTCCAGGCCGAAGGACTGATTACCTCAAAACTCCTACTCTCCTTACACCTTTCTACTTTGTATTGGACTGATGAAGCCACTGTGTGGCGAAACGTTTCCTCAATAAAGATACCCAAATGTTGCATATGTGTCTAATTTATAACTTGTCGGTTCTCTGAACGATTCATCTACACCCTGTCTGACACAGCAACATCTTGGGATCTTAATACAAACGAATTCTTCAACACTTGTCCAACCTTTGGACGAAGACCTACTTCGACTAGTGGATGGTACCACTATGACCCCGCCTCCTGCTGCTTCACCTCACCTGACTACAGTATATAAGCCACCTCTACTGACATATGCAGTACTTTCTACAAGATTGATGGACTGAACACATCGACTCCAGGCCGAGGGACTGATTACCTCAAAACTCCTACTCTCCTTACACCTTTCTACTTTGTATTGGACTGATGAAGCCACTGTGTGGCGAAACATTTCCTCAATAAAGATACCCAAATGTTGCATATGTGCCTAATTTATAAGCAGAGAGTGTGCATAAATGGGGTTAAATCCGAATGGGATCTGTAACAACTGGCGTTCCACAGGGATCAGTCTTAGGCCGTTGTTGTTTATAATATATATCAATGACCTTGACGAGGGATTTACTAGTGATATGAGCAAATTCGCGGACGACACGAAGATAGGTAGGATAATTGATTCAAACGTAGATGTCATGGAACTTCAGGAGGATTTAGACAAACTTAATTCGTGGTCAGAAAAGTGGCAGATGCAGTTCAATGTAAATAAATGCAAGTACTGAAGCTCGGAGTGTCCATAACCCAAGCACTTATAAGTTAAATAATGTAGAATTTAGCCATACAGATTGCAAAAAGGACTTGGGGGTTATGATAAGCAGCAACCTTAAACCAAGAGAGCAATGCATAAACGTACGTAATAAGGCAAATAGATTACTGGGATTTATATCAAGAAGTGTAAGCAACAGAGGTCCAGCGGTTATACTACAGCTTTATACATCATTAGTAAGGCCTCACCTAGATTATGCAGCTCAGTTCTGGTCTCCATTTTACAGAATGGATATAAATTCGTTAGAAAACATTCAGCGTAGAATGGCAAAGTAAATTCATAGCATTAGAAATCTTCCGTATGAAGAAGGATTGAAGACCCTTAAATTGCATTCACTTGTAAGACGTAGAATGAGGGGAGACATGATCGAGGTATACAGGCTCTGATCACATCCCAGTCATCTTACACATCTCTTCCAACCCTATCCTCATCCCAGCCAGACCTTCCTTCTCCTACAAGAACGCTGACTGGGATGTTTTCCCAAACAACACATAGATAATACTAACCTCACCTATGACTACAACAACAAACCTATCTCTGACATTGACACTCAACTTGATCTCATCCAAGACACCATTACACAAGCAGCCAACTCCGCAATACCAAAGAAAACTCACACCACTCGTTATTCTTTCAAACCCTCAATCAGAACAAGAAGATTAATTATCTGCTACCACAACCGCTTCCTCTACAACACACATAGATTTAATCAAGTCCAATTAGATCTCACTTACCTCAGAAACAACATTCTACACAGTCTAGACCAAGACCACAACTCTCATTGGTCACAGCTCATACTACAAGCAGACAAACAGCGAATTAAAACTCCAAAGCCTTCTGAACTTTATCAAAAAATCAGAGGTACCGCTCCCACCAACAAATTCAAACACATCACCCACAACAACACACACATCTCAGATCCGCAGGCTGCTACAAACATCTTCAAACACATCTGGGAGAACATCTTCCACCCTCACCCACCCCCCCCTAACGCCATCCAACACATTCAGAACAAAGAACACAGGAACACTACACACACACACGAAACAACACCAGACAGCCACATCCATCTGGACCCCCTTACCTCCTCCCAAGAACTCGACACTCCTTTCACCAACACAGACATTAAAACTCTCCTCAGACACCTTCCTCCCAAGGCTCCTGGTGCCTCTGGCCTAAACCATATTATCCTAAAACACCTTCCTGACTCTATCATTACTGCCTACACAAACCTCCTCAATGCCTCCCTTGCTTCTGGTTACTTCCTTCACTCTTCAAAGCTGCTACCGCTATCCTCCTTCCCAAACCCAATAAAGACCACTCTGACCCTAGAAACTATCGCCCTATGAGCCTCCTCGAAACATTAGGTAAACTCTTTGAAAAACTCATCAACCATCGTCTTCGTAGATACCTGGAACACAACTCACTTCTTTCTAACGGCCAGTTTGGATTCAGAACTCACAGATCTACACAGGATGCCATTAACATCATTCTCAACTACATCCACATAAACACAAAACAAAGAAACAGGACAGCCCTGGTTGCAAAAGACGTTGAAAAAGCTTTTGACACTGTCTGGCATGTAGGGCTCAAACACAAACTCTGCACTAACTTTAACCTGCCTCTCACTACTCGTAAACTCCTCTGCAACTTCCTTGACGGCCGCACCATGATAATCAAATTCCAAGGCTGCTACTCTGACTACTTCACACTAAATGCTGGAGTACCCCAGGGATCTGTCCTCTCCCCTACCCTCTACATTTTATACACTAACGACATTCCAACACCTGTATACCACAACTCCATCACACAAGCCTATGCAGACGACATTACACAACTCACCACTCACGCCAATATAGATACACTCTCACACAAAACACAGAATGAGGTCGACAGGATTGCCTTCTGGAAACAAAAATGGAGGATCAAAACCAATGCAGCTAAATCCAGCATTACATATTTTAACTATAGGAAACGTGATCCTCCATTACCTGTCGAGCTCAGAACAGCTGACACCCGCACCTACATCCCCATCACACAATCTGTCACAGTCCTTGGCATTAATCTTGACTACCTCCTTCGCTTAAACAGACACATTCACTCAAAGCATGCAGTAGCTAGCAAGGCCCTTGCTGGCCTCTACAAGCTGCAACATGCCTCCCAACGCACCAAACTACACCTCTACAAATCCCTAATACGTCCGCTGATAACTTACTCTCCTCTAGCCCTCTTCTTGCAGCCAAAACAAACTTACTTAAACTGCAGCGTGTCCAGAACAAGGCTCTGCGCTGGGTGCTTGATGTCAGATGGGAAGACTTCGCCACAAGCGAGTCTCTCCATGCCCAGTTAGACATCCCTGCACTGAATCTGTACTGGAAGACTCTCAGTGACAGACAGATAGACAAACTTGAGACACGACATGACTACTGGACCTCTCTCCTTGACGAAGACATTCGTAGACCCACAAACCAACACAACCTTTTCTATTCCTTTTATGAACCTGCTCCTAACCCTATTTACAAATAACCTTTGATTCTATGTCAGGTACCTTGAGCTGTTCGCCCCTCTGACCCACTTTCGCCTTAGCTGCTGGGTTAAGCCCTGGCTCAACTTCTACACTCCTCTCCCTCGGCTGTCCCATCCTCCCCGCTCACCCCACAGAAGTCTCATCAACAGGAGAGCCTGCTATTCCTATTGTCAAGTCTGCCCCACGATCGCTTAGCTGCTGGGTTAAGCCCTGGCTCTATTTCTACGACTAAGAAGACTCCT
The DNA here is from genome assembly GCA_009830355.1 of Cherax destructor. Lineage (NCBI taxonomy): Eukaryota > Metazoa > Arthropoda > Malacostraca > Decapoda > Parastacidae > Cherax > Cherax destructor. The sequence goes on from WNWK01055560.1 coordinate 6,341, forward strand.
CTCCAGCGCTATTCTTCGTCTGTACCGTCTTCCCCGCTCATCCCATTGGGATCTTACCTGAACTTATTCGATTCGATTCGATTCTGTGTGTTAGTGTGACTTTGTAAATGGTCCAAGTCGGGCCGAAACGTCGTCGTAAGCTCCTCTCTTTTTATATGTGCGGGTTGTGTGTGTAAATTCTTGGGTATTGGTGGTTTTCATAAGGACTTGCCAGTAGGCCTTCTGCAGTGTTCCTCCATTCCTATGTTTTTATGTTAGATAAATACATAGTGGGTGTTGGGGTGTGACTTAGACCTGACGAGCTTGTGCTAATAGGTCTGATGTCGTGCTTCCTCCTTTAGTAGATGTGACCGGTTTGTGACTTGGACCTGCCTCGCATGGGCCAGTAGGTCTGTTGCAGTGCTCCTTCATTCTTATGTTCTTAAATATATGATTGAGAGGGGGTTGGATTTGAGTGGATTTATATATTGATTAATAGGGTTATCAGGACTTATTTCTTGGGAAGTATTGATAATGGGTTGCGCAAATATTTTTGTTAGTGAGTTTGGGTTTGTGAATGACGTGTCAGTCAGGACAACTGAGATGACGGTGACGGCTGCATATAAAGGGAAGTTTAGCGGCCCGTTCGTCACATTCAGTCTTGCGATACACTGACAAGTGACTTTATCAGCGAGTGTTAGAATGGACTCTCAACGAGAATATATAGCAAGTCCTGCCGGTCTCCTCCCTAATATTGGGTACGTAAGATCCTCTTCACTATGCTCGATTGGGGTAACTAGTGACATGGTCCTCAGACAAATAGAGAAATTAAAACCTAACAAATCCCCAGGCCCTGATGAACTATTTGCAAGAGTTTTAAAGGAATGTAAAGAGGAACCTTTGGCAAATCTTTTCATTATATCACTACAAACTGGCATAGTGCCAGACAAGTGGAAAAGGACAAATGTAATACCTATTTAAGAACATAAGAACATAAGAAAGGAGGAACACTGCAACAGGCCTACTGGCCCATACTTGGCAGGTCCATATCAAAACCAACCCACCAACAAAAATATTTGTGCAACCAATCCCCATCGCCATCCAAGCAAGAAGCCCCGACAACACCCCCCAAAAAAAAAAAAAAATGCAAGTCCCGTTCAGCACCAACCCCTCTCACTCACAACCCCTCTCACTCACAAGAACACAGAAATAAGGAACACTGCATCAAGCCAACTGATCCACACTAGGCAAAACCCAAAACCAATCCCACAAACAAAAACTCCTATCCAACCCACCTACTCCATCCATGGAATATGCTTTGATAATCAGGGCACTATAAAATAGGGTACTGAAGGAGCTGAAGCACCTGGTCCATCACCAGGGCACTGAATAAGCCGAAGCACCTGGTCCATCACCAGGGTACTGAGGGAACCGAAGCACCTGGTCCATCACTAGGGTGCTGAGGGAGCCGAAGCACCTGGTCCATCACCAGGGTACTGAAGGAGCCGAAGCACCTGGTCCATCACCAGGGTACTGAAGGAGCCGAAGCACCTGGTCCATCACCAGAGTACCTCCATAGTTGTTAAATTTATGGAGTCAATAATTGCAGAGGCAATTCGTAGCCGTCTTAAAAAGCATAAATTGATTAATGAATCTCAACACGGTTTTACAAAGGGGCGTTCCTGTCTTACGAATTTACTAACTTTTTTCACTAAGGTGTTTGAGGAGGTAGATCATGGTAATGAATACGATATTGTGTATATGGACTTCAGTAAGGCTTTCGATAAAGTTCCACATCAGAGGCTACTGAGGAAACTTAAGGCACACTGAATAGGAGGAGATTTTTTTTTCTGGGTAGAGGCATGGTTGACAAATAGGCGGCAGAGAGTTTGCATAAATGGAGTGAAATCAGAATGGGGGCACGTCTCAAGCGTGTTCCACAGGGGTCAGTTTTGGGCCCCCTGTTGTTTACAATTTACATAAACGACATAGATGAGGGAATAAATAGCAACATAAGTAAATTTGCTGATGACACCAAAATAGGCCGTCCAATTCATTTAAATGAGGACATTAGAGCACTCCAGGATGATTTGAATAGACTGATGCAGTGGTCGGAGAAGTGGCAGATGCAGTTTAATGTAAATAAATGCAATGTTCTAAATGTTGGGCAGGACAATAACCATGCCACATATAAACTGAATAATGTAGATCTTATTACTTGTGATTGTGAGAAGGATTTAGGAGTTCTGGTTAGTAGTAATCTGAAGCCAAGACAACAGTGCATAAGTGTTCGCAATAAAGCTAACAGAATCCTTGGCTTCATATCAAGAAGTATAAATAATAGAAGTCCTCAGGTTGTTCTTCAACTCTATATATCTTTGGTTATGCCTCATTTAGATTATGCTGCTCAGTTCTGGTCACCGTATTACAGAATGGATATAAATGCACTGGAAAACGTACAGAGGAGGATGACAAAGTTGATCCCATGTATCAGAAATCTTCCCTATGAGGATAGACTGAGGGCCCTGAATCTGCACTCTCTAGAAAGGCGTAGAATTAGGGGGGATATGATTGAGGTGTATAAATGGAAAACAGGAATAAATAAAGAGGATGTAAATAGTGTGCTGAAAATATCCAGCCAAAACAGGACTCGTAGCAAAGGTTTCAAGTTCGAAAAGTTCAGATTCAGGAAGGATATAGAACATAAGAATGGAGGAACACTGCAGAAGGCCTACTGGCCCATACAAGGCAAGTTCCTTATCAAAACCACCACTACCTAAGAATTTACTCCCGTACTCACGACACTTAATCAAACCCAGCCCCTCCCACTCATATATTTGTCCAATCTCTTTTTAAAGCCACCCAAGGTCCTAGCCTCTGTCACCCTACTCGGAAGATTGTTCCACGCATCTACAACTCTGTTCGAAAACCAATATTTGCTTATGTCCTTTCTAAATCTAAATTTATATAATTTAAATACGTTATTTCAGGTTCTTACTTGGTTTGATATCCTCAGTATTTTATGTATATCTCCTTTGTTCATGCCCATCATCCACTTGTACACCTCGATGATATCTCCCCTCATTCTACGTCTCTCCAGAGAGTGGAGATTCAACGCTCTAAGTCTATCTTCATACGGGAGATTTCTTATACTGTAAATCATTTATGTCATTTTTCTCTGTATGTTCTCCAACAAATCTATATCCATTCTGTAGTAAGGAGACCAAAACTGAGCTGCATAATCCAAATGAGGTCTCACTAGTGATGTATAGAGCTGTAAAATAACTTTTGGACTTCTGATGCTTATACTTCTTGAAATAAATCCTAGTAATCTGTTAGCCTTATTGCGCACACTTAGGCACTGTTGTCTTGGCTTTAGATTTCTGCTTACCATGACTCCCAAGTCTTTTTCACATTCTGTATGATCAAGCTCTACTTCACCTAGTTTATAAATTCGAGGGATATTTTCATTACCAAGGACTAGCACCTTACAATTGTCCACATTGAACTTCATCTGCCACTTTTCAGACCAAGACATTAATTTGTCCAAATCGTCCTGGAGTTAACATAAGAACATAAGAAAGGAGGAACACTGCAGCAGGCCTGTTGGCCCATACTAGGCAGGTCCTTCACAATCCATCCCACTAACAGAATAATTGCCCAACCTAATTTTCAATTCTACCCAAGAAATATGCTTTGAAGATTCTATTAACTCAAGTGCGAGTCCCACTCAAATCCAACCCCTCTCACTCATGAATTTATCCAACCTGAATGTAATTTAAGGGTCTTCAATCTTTCTTCATACGGAAGATTTCTAATGCTATGAATTAACTTTGTCATTCGTCGCTGAATGTTTTCTAACGAATTTATATCCATTCTGTAAACTGGTATCCTCCTCAGAATGAATTATACGGCCTATCTTTGTATCGTCAGCAAATTTACTCATGTCACTTGCAATTCCTTCATCAAGGTCATTTATGTAAATTATGAACAACAATGGGCCTAAAACTGATCCTTGTGGAACGCCACTAGTGACTAATCCCCATTCAGATTTGACCCCATTAATGGAAACTCTCTGCTTTCTATTGGTAAGCCATGCCTCTACCAATGCTAGAACTTTACCTCCTATACCATGAGCTGCCACCTTTCTTAAGAGTCTCTTGTGAGGTACTCTATCGAAGGCCTTACTGAAATCCAAGTAAACTATATCATATTCTTTATCACTGTCTACTGCCTCAAATGTTTTATTGAAAAGCGTCATTAAATTTGTCAGGCAGGAACGACCTCTCGTGAACCCATGCTGAGATTCATTAATCAAATTATGTTCTTCAAGGTGACTTCTAATAATATCAGCTATAATTGATTATAATAATTTGCCTTCAATAGACGTGAGGCTTATTGGGCGGTAATTTGATGGAATTGACTTATCCCCTGATTTGAATATAGGAACTACATTAGCTATCTTCCATATCTCTGGCACAACACCAGTTAGGATGGACGTATTAAACACATTCGTTAATGGCTGACTAAATTCCATCTTGCATGCTTTAAGTACCCTGGAAAACAACTCGTCGGTTCCCAGGGACTTATTTTGCTTCAGTTTATCTATCTGTTTGATAACCATGTCCCTCGTGACAGTAATATTAGTTAATTTGAATTCTTCAGGAACTGAATAATTGTTAATTTCTGGAATCTCATTTACGTCTTCTTGTGTAAAGACTGACCAATAATAGTCATTATATAGAGAACACATTTCCAGTTCATTATCCGTTAGCTGTCCATTCCCAATTTTCAGAGGTCCTACCTTTTCCCTCACCTTCGTCCTATACACTTGAAAGAACCCTTTTGGATTAGTCTTTGATTCATTAGCAACCTTAATCTCATAGTCACGTTTAGCCTTTCTAATCCCCTTTTTACTTTTTTT
>WNWK01055561.1:0-11241 GCA_009830355.1 Cherax destructor
AAAAAGCTTGGAAAAATGCTTTGTATTAAAAAACAAAATAAGCTGAAGGGTATTGAAATACACATACAAATACACTCACACAAACACACACACACACACACACACACACACACACACACACACACACACACACACACACACACACCCCACACACATAACCAAACACAAAAAAAACCAAGGAGCTGTGACTGACCCCTGCAACCACAACTAGGTGAGTACACACACACAAAAAAAGCACGTCCCGGAGGACACATCAACCAGAAAACCGCGGCAGCATATGGGCGACTGGAAAACCTGAGAATAGCGTTCCGTTCCCTTTAACAAGGAATCGTTCAAGACACTGATCCGTGTAGTCAGGCCCATACTAGAATATGCAGCACCAGTCTGGAACCCACACCTGGTCAAGCACGTAAGGAAACTAGAGAAAGTGCAAAGGTTTGCGACAAGGTTAGTTCCACAACTCAGGGGTCTGTCTTATGAAGAAAGGTTGAGGGAAATAGGACTAACAACACTGGAGGAAAAAGGGTCAGAGGAGACATGAAACGACATACAAAAACTGCGGGAATTGACAATGTAGAAGTGCAGGATGTTCCAGAAAGGGAACACAGAAACAAGGGAACACAACTGGAAGCTGAAGACTCAGATGAGTCAAAGGGATGTTAGGAAGCATTTCTTCAGCCACAGAGTAGTCAGGGAAGTGGAATAGTCTATAGAAAGATATAGTGGAGGCAGGAACCATACATAGTTTTAAGACAAGGTATGATAAAGCTCATGGAGCAGGGAGAGCAGAGACTCAGTAGCAGACAGCGAAGACGCGGGGCCAGGAGCTGAGTATCGACCCCTGCAACCACAATTAGGTGAGTACAATTAGGTGAGTACACACACACACACACACACACGACAACCAGCACGGTTTCAGGGAAGGAAAATCCTGTGTCACAAACCTACTGGAGTTTTATGACAAGGTAACAGAAGTAAGACACGAGAGAGAGGGGTGAATAGACTGCATTTTCTTGGACTGCAAGAAGGCGTTCGACACAGTTCCTCACAAGAGGTTAATGCAAAAGCTAGAGGATCAGGCACACGTAACAGGAAAGGCACTGCAATGGATCAGAGAATATCTGACAAGGAGGCAACAACGAGTCATGGTACGTGACGAGGTGTCAGAGTGGGCACCTGTGACGAGTGGGGTTCCACAAGGGTCAGTTCTAGGACCTGTACTGTTTTTGGTATATGTGAATGACATAACGGAAGGGATAGACTCAGAAGTGTCCCTGTTTGCAGATGATGTGAAGTTAATGAGAAGAATTAAATCAGTCGAGGATCAGGCAGGACTACAAAGAGACCTAGACAGGCTACAAGCCTGGTCCAGTAACTGGCTCCTTGAATTTAACCCTGCCAAATGTAAAGTCATGGAGATCGGGGAAGGGCAAAGAAGACCGCAGACAGAGTATAGTCTAGGTGGCCAAAGACTGCAAACCTCACTCAAGGAAAAGATCTTGGGGTGAGTATAATACCGAGCACATCTCCTGAGGCACACATCAATCAGATAACTGCTGCAGCATACGGGCGGCTGGCAAACCTATGAATAGCGTTCCAATACCTCACTAAGGAATCATTCAAGACTCTGTACACCATATACGTCAGGCCCATACTGGAGTATGCAGCACCAGTTTGGAACCCACACCTGGTAAAGCACGTCAAGAAATTAGAGAAAGTGCAAGGTTTGCAACAAGACTAGTCCCAGAGCTAAGGGATTGTCCTACGAAGAAAGGTTAAGGAAATCGGCCTGACGACACTAGAGGACAGGAGGGTTAGGGGAGACATGATAACGACATATAAAATACTGCGAGGAATAGATAAGGTGGACAGAGACAAGATGTTTCAGAGAGGGACACAGAAACAAGGGGTCACAATTGGAAGTTGAAGACTCCTATGAGTCAAAGGGATGTTAGGAAGTATTTCTTCAGTCATAGAGTTGTCAGGAAGTGGAATAGCCTAGAAAGCGACGTAGTGGAGGCAGGAACCATACATAGGATTAAGACGAGGTTTGATAAAGCTCATGGAGCAGGGAGAGAGAGGACCTAGTAGCAATCAGTGAAGAGGCGGGGCCAGGAGCTATGAATCGACCCCTGCAACCACAAATAGGTGAGTACACACACATACAACTTTGGTGTTACACCCTCACAAGAGCTGACGACACCTGAAGTCCGACTCGCTACAAGTCCAACTCGGACTTCTTAATTAACAAGTCAGAGGAAGACACTTAATGGAAATGTTTGGAGAGAGAGTAGTCTTGGAGGCGGAATCTTAAAGGAGGAGTCTTTGAGAATGAGCCTTGGAGGAGGAATTTTGGAGGAGCCTTGGAGAAAGAGCCTTGAAGGAGCACTGGCAAGGTACGTGGAAAGGGTAGTCAGAAGCCTCCTGGGAGACTTGCTGTTCTTATCTGACTAGAACCTCACGTGGATAACAAAATATTCCTTTTCTCTGCCTTCTCTCTTTCCTTCTTTCATTCCCTCTTACGCTGCTCTTTCTATCTCTCCTTTCCTTTGTCACTACCCTCTCTCTCACTCTCTTTCATCTGATAGAAAGCCTTCAAGGCTAGGGGGGTTTTGCCACCCCCACAGTTATCAGACTAGAGTCAGGTCCTGAGGCCTCACTTAACAAAATCTTCGCAAGTCATGCGAAGGATATGCTAAGAAACGTCAAGAAAGACAAGCTCGTAAATTATTCTCAAAGTAAACAGCTTTGAGTCTCGTGGTGCTCAGAGGTAAAACGGATTTCGCAGTTTTTTATTTTTTTGTATATATTTGGTGAAATGTTAATAATAATGATATGGCTTGTAGAAATAGTTGTATTATTAAAATACTGTTATTATTGCTACTTCTATTACGACTACTACTATTTTTTACAGAATTCTTCAATATATGTTGAAACGTCGATACACGGATAGTCAGTTTTAAATGTTCCAAGAAGATACTGTGTTTGAAGGATGAGGGTGTCAACGTATTGTGTAGGAAGGTCAGAGGGGTCGATGCATGCTTTATGCAGTTAAGGGGTCGATGCATGCTTTATGCAGTTAAGGGGGACGATGCATGCTTTATGCAGTTAAGGGGGCGATGCATGCTTTATGCAGTTAAGGGGTCGATGCATGCTTATGCAGTTAGGGTCGATGCATGCTTTATGCAGTTAAGGGAGTCGATGCATGCTTTATGCAGTTAAGGGGTCGATGCATGCTTTATGCAGTTAAGGGGTCGATGCATGCTTTATGCAGTTAAGGGGTCGATGCTGCTTTATGCAGTTAAGGGGTCGATGCATGCTTTATGCAGTTAAGGGGGTCGATGCATGCTCTATGCAGTTAAGGGGGTCGATGCATGCTTTATGCAGTTAAGGGAGTCGATGCATGCTTTATGCAGTTAAGGGGGTCGATGCATGCTTTATGCAGTTAAGGGGGTCGATGCATGCTTTATGCAGTTAAGGGGGTCGATGCATGCTTTATGAAGTTAAGGGAGTCGATGCTTGCTTTATGCAGTTAAGGGGTCGATGCTGCTTTATGTAGTTAAGGGGGTCGATGCATGCTCTATGCAGTTAAGGGGGTCGATGCATGCTTTATGCAGTTAAGGGGGGTCGATGCTTGCTTTATGCAGTTAAGGGGGTCGATGCATGCTCTATGCAGTTAAGGGGGTCGATGCATGCTCTATGCAGTTAAGGGGGTCGATGCATGCTTTATGCAGTTAAGGAGGGTCGATGCACTCTGGTAAAGAAGAGTTAATGATCGCCATGCCAGTAAAAAATAAAGCCATGTCGAGTCAGTAGATCGTCTGTCAACCTCGACACCTGAGATAAGACATTTTTCCACATCGACCGAAAAGAAGCTGTAGAAGATCTCCCAGAGGGTGCGCCCTCCACAAGCCAGACGTACGAAACCGAAAATTTGTTCTCTACGGAGCTGCTGTAGCAGCAACAGCTCCACTTTAACCCAATATATTCTGCAAGCACTTTCCACGATACAATACCATCAAAGGATCCTAGTGGATGTGAAAATAATATTGCTCGCCCCCCAAAAAAAAAGATAACATTTCACCAGGGTTGCTACCTCTGTTGTTGACGCTCTTGTTATTTACATTATTTAGGGGGGTAAAAAAAGGTCGATTTCAATCATTATCTTTTTGATGATAACTGGTTAACGGACTGCTATTGTTGGAAATGTTTTTGTTTTGTGACTTTTTTGGGGTTATTTGTCTGTTTGTTATGAAAGCATCAGTGATAGGTAGAGAATGGCTTTGGTCAGGAGGTTCCATTATGGTTGTTTTGCATTGATGTCGTTAGAGTCGTTTGCCCCCTCCCCGCAGCCTCCCCCACAGCAACACCTCCCCTAACCCCCTCCCGCCATGCTCAAATTGCGAATGAGTTTGCTATTGATTCATACTGGTGTTTACTGATAACTGTTGTCATTCCCTAAAAACAATAAAGTTTTATGTGTGTGTGTGTGTACTCACCTATTTGTGGTTGCAGGGGTCGAGACTCAGCTCCTGGCCACGCCTCTTTACTGACTGCTACTAGGTCCTCTCTCTCTCCCCGCTCCATGAGCTTCATCATACCTCGTCTTAAAGCTATGTATGGTTCTTGCCTCCACTACCTCACTTTCCAGACTATTCCACTTCCTGACAACTCTGTGACTGAAGAAATACTTCCAAATATCCCTTTGAGTCATCTGAGTCTTCAACTTCCAATTGTGACCCCTTGTTTCTGTGACCCATCTCTGGAGCATCCTGTCTCTGTCCATCTTATCTATTCCTCGCAGTATTTTGTATGTCGTTGTCATGTCTCCCCTAACCCTCCTGTCCTCTAGTGTCGTCAAGCCTATTTCCTCAACCGTTCTTCGTAGGACATTTCCTTAGCTCTGGAACTAGTCTTGTTGCAAACCTTTGCACTTTCTCTAATTTCTTGACGTGCTTGAACAGGTGTGGGTTCCAAACTGGTGCAACATACTCCAGTATGGGCCTCACGTACACGATGTACAGTGTTTTGAACGATTCCTTACTGAGGTATCGGAACGCTATTCTCAGGTTTGCCAGGCGCCCATATGCTGCAGCAGTTATCTGGTTGATGTGTGCTTCCGGAGATGTGCTAGGTATTATACTCACCCCAAGATCTTTCTCCTTGAGTGAGGTTTGCAGTCTTTTACCACCTAGCCTATACTCTGTCTGCGGTCTTCTTTGCCCTTCCCCGATCTTCATGACTTTGCATTTGACGGCGTTAAATTCGAGTATCCAGTTACTGGACCACGTGTCCAGCCTGTCCAGGTCTCTTTGTAGTCCTTCCTGGTCCTCATCTGATTTAATTCTTCTCATTAACTTCACATCATCTGCAAACAGGGACACTTCTGAGTCTATCCCTTCCGCCATGTCATTCTCATATACCAAGAACAGCACTGGTCCTAGGACTGACCCCTGTGGAATCCCGCTCGTCACAAGCGCCCATTGTGATACCTCATCACGTACCATGACTCGTTGTTGCCTCCCTGTCAGGTATTCTCTGATCCATTGCAGTGCCCTTCCTGTTATATGTACCTGATCCTCTAGCCTCAGCACTAATCTCTTGTGAGGAACTGTGTCGAAGGCCTTCTTGCAGTCCAAGAAAATGCAGTCAACCCACCCTTCTCTCTCGTGTATTACTTCTATTACCTTGTCATAAAACTCCAGAAGATTTGTGACACAGGATTTGCCTTCCATAAATCCGTGCTGGTTGTCGTTTATAATCTTGTTCCGTTCCAGGTGCTCCACCACTCTCCTCCTGATAATCTTCTCCATGACTTTGCACACTATACACGTCAGTGACACTGGTCTATAGTTTAGTGCCTCGTTTCTGTCTCCTTTCTTAAAAATGGGAACTACATTTGCCATCTTCCATACCTCAGGTAGTTGCCCGGTTTCAAGGGATGTGTTGAAGATTGTGATTAGTGGCACACAGCGTCTCTGCTCCCTCTCTAAGGATCCACGGGGAGATGTTGTCCGGTCCCATCGCTTTTGAGGTATCAAGGTCACTTAGCAACTTCTTCACCTCCTCCTCAGTTGTATGTATTTCATCCAACACTTGTTGGTATATTCCTTGTTGGTGTCCCCCTGTGTTCTGTCTTCCCAGAGTCCTTCCTGTCTCCACTGTAAATACTTCCTTAAATCTCGTGTTGAGCTCCTCACATACCTCTTGATCGTTTCTTGTGAGTTCCCCACCTTCTTTCCTCAGCCTGATCACCTGGTCTTTGACTGTTGTCTTCCTCCTAATGTGGCTATACAGCAGTTTCGGGTGAGTCTTGACTTTCGATGTTATATTGTTTTCGTACTGTTGCTGGGCCTCCCTCCATATCTGTGCATACTCGTTTCTGGCTCTTCGACTAATCTCCTTATTTTCCTGGGTCCTTTGCCTTCTGTACTTTTTCCATTCCCTAGTGCACTTAGTTTTTGCCTCCCTACACCTTCGGGTAAACCAAGGGCTCATTCTGGTCTTCCCATTATTTATGTTACCCTTGGGAACAAACCTTTCCTCTGCCTCCTTGCATTTTTTGTTACGTATTCCATCATTTCGTTTACTGACTTTCCTACCAATTCCCTGTCCCACTGAACCTCCTGCAGGAAGTTCCTCATACCGGTGTAGTTTCCCCATTTATAGTTTGGCTTTTCCTTTCAACTCCTGTTACCCATTCCACTTGTAACTCTACTGTGTATTAAAAGCTCAGAACCACGTGATCACCAGCTCCAAGGGGCCTCTTGTATGTGATGTCCTCGATGTCTGAACTTCTCATGGTGAACACGAGGTCCAGTCTTGCTGGTTCATCCTCCCCTCTCTCTCTCTCTCTGGTAGTGTCCCTGACATGTTGATGCATGAGGTTTTCCAATACCACATCCATCATCTTGGCTCTCCATGTTTCGGGACCCCCATGTGGCTCCAGGTTTTCCCAATCGATCTCCCTGTGGTTGAAATCGCTCATAACCAGTAACTTTGCTCTGCTCGAGTGAGCTCTTCTTGCCACCACAGCCAGTGTGCCCACCATTGCTCTGTTGCTCTCTTCATATTCCTCTCTTGGCCTCCTGCAGTTCTGTTGTGGGTTATACATCACTGCAATGACTACCTTATGTTCCCCAGACTGAATTGTAGCTACTATGCAATCCCTTTTTCCAATCTCGTCCATGTCTTCCATTTCCTCAAATCCCCATTGTTTTTTTTATAAGCAGTGCAACCTCTCCTCCCCTCTTCTCCTATCTTTCCTCAGGATCTGATATCCCTGTGGGAAGATTGCGTCTGTTATTGTTTCAGTGAGTTTCGTTTCTGTGACTGCTATGATGTCTGGGGACTTCTCATTGATTCTTTCATGCCACTCCTCATATTTATTCGTTATTCCATCCGCGTTCGTGTACCAAACCTTCAACTTCTTTTCTAAAACTGTGGTCCTGGGAGAATATTGGGGTTGGGGGAGCGGGATCCAGCGGGGCCTATGGGGGTTGCGGGGTGGGGTGGGGTTTGTGATGAGGTGTGTATTCATCTAGTTGTACTCACCTAGTTGAGGTTGCAGGGTCGAGTCATAGCTCCTGGCCCCGCATCTTCACTGGCCGCTACTGGTCACTCTCCTGCGCCATGAGCTTTGTCATACCTCTTCCTAAAGCTATGTATTGAGGCTGCCTCCACTACATCGCTTCCTAAACTATTCCACTTCCTGACCACTCTGTGACTGAAGAAATACTTCCTAACATCTCTGTGATTCATCTGAGTCTTCAACTTCCAACTGTGTCCCCTTGTTGCTGTGTCCCATCTCTGGAACATTCTGTCTCTGTCCACTTTGTCAATTCCTCTCAGTATCATATATGTTGTTATCATGTCCCTCTGTCTCTCCTGTCCTCCAGTGTCATCAGGTCGATTTCCCTTAACCTCTCCTCGTAGAACATACCCCTTAGCTCCGGGACTAGTCTTGTTGCAAACCTTTGCACTTTCTCGAGCTTCTTCACGTGCTTGGCTAGGCCTAACGTAACAGTGTACAGGGTCCTGAACGATTCTTTATTAAGATGTCGGAATGTTGTTCTTAGGTTTGCTTTGGCGCCCTATGCTGCAGCAGTTATTTGGTTGATGTGCGCCTCAGGAGATGTCCTGGTGTTATACTCACCCCAAGATTTTTTCCTTGATTGAGGTTTGCAGTCTCTGGTTCCCTTAGACTGTACCCGTCTGCGGTCTTCTTTGCCCTTCCCAATCTTCATGACTTTGCACTTAGTGGGGATGAACTCCAGGAGCCAATTGTTGGACCAGGCTTGCAGCCTGCCCAGATCCTTTGTAGTTCTGCCTGGTCCTCGTCCGATTGAAATTTTTTCATCAACTTCACTCATCTGAAACAGGGACACTTCGAGTCTATCCTTCCTTATGTCGTTCACAATACCAGAAACAGCACTGGTCCCAGGACTGACCCCTGTGGAACCCGCTCGTCACGGCGCCCACTCTGACACCTCGCCACGGACCATGACTCTGCTGTCTTCCTGACAGGTATTCCTGGGTCCATTGGAGCCTTCCTGTTACCCCCGCCTGGTCCTCCAGCTTCTGCACTAATCTCTTGTGTGGAACTGTGTCAAACGCCTTTTACAATCCAAGAATATGCAATCTACCCACCCTCTCTCTCTTGTCTTATTGCTGTCACCCTGTCGTGAACCCAGTAGGTTTTGAACAGGATATCCCGTCCCTGAAACCGTGTTGCCGTCGTTGATAAGCTCATTCCTTTCTATGTGTGTGTGTGTGTGTGTGTGTGTGTGTGGGGTTTGGTTGCCATTTTGTCCTAGGAATGTCGATTAGACACTAGGCCTGTTGTATGTGTGTGTTGTGTGTAAGGAAACACTTCGAAATGTTTCCCCCCCCGGAATTTGAACCGGCCTGTGCGTGAAGCGAGAGCTTAGCCACTAGGCCACTGGGCTGTGTATGTTTTTGTGTGTTATTGTGTGTGTTTTGTGTGTGTTTTGTGTGTGTTTTGTGTGTGTGTGTGTGTTTTGTGTGTGTGTGTGTGTGTTTTTTTATTTTTATTCCACCTGGGTTTTGTGGCTATGGGGGGTGTTAAGGCACTTGGTTTCACTGGAAATACCCCTAAGAAATTTTCCCCCCTAGAAACTCCCCTTTTTGGGGGGGGGAAACCTTCACTCTAGAAACTCTCACTCTAGAAACTCACTCTAGAAACTCACTCTAGAAACTCACTCTAGAAACTCACTCTAGAAACTCACCTAGAAACTCACTCTAGAAACTGTATATCAGGTTTTTTCACAGTTTCTTCAAGCTGGTCCTCACATTAAAGAAATATTTCCAGAAATCGTTGAGACTTTTTTTGTGCCATATCCGCGCCCCTTCTGTTCCCTATTCCTTCTTTAATGCCTCAAAAAATTTTTGAATGCCGTGAGCGTCTCTTCCTTAGTTCTTCTATCTTCAAACGTCAAGATTAGGTTTATTTAGTCTCTCACTATGTTTCTCTCTTCCTAGTGCGTTCACTTTAGTCTCTTCTCGAGGTGCCTAAAACCTCCTGGAAGTACTCGTTGGAAACCTCTGGAACTTTGTTGATCTTCTGTGCGTGCCTCACCAGGTGTAGAATTATGCTGGTGCTGTATACTCTAAAATGGGTCTAGCATATTGTGTGTATATCTTTAAAAAAAAATTCCGTATAGGTCCCCGACTGCAGTTCCAGCCCTTAGGGGGTGTCAGCCTTGTTTGTATTCCTCTTCTAGTCTTTCCATGCAGTTTCTTGCCTACTGTATTTCACTAAGGGAACTCTCCCCTCAGGTTCCTTGTAGCTTGGCTTGCTCTTCCCTTTATGCTGCATTCCTCTACAATTTTACTTCAGCCAAGGAATAAATCTCAGCTCCTGGTGGTCTCTAGTGGCATTAAGATTGGGTTAGGAAGATAAAGCCTCCACCTCACCTTCCACTGAATAACCCACAAGCGTTTGGGCTCCACATAATTATAATAAATATCTACACCTTAGTGCTCCTTACCCTTGATTGAAAAACAAATTCAGTCTAAAAATTACGTTCTTAAAATTATATTTACTCTAATAATTAAAAATAACTATAATTTCATGCTCATTTACAAACTCTGATTCCGGTTTTTTTTTATAAAACATATAAGTTGCAGTTCCTTCCACCCTCTTACAAGTGACTGATGAACGTCACTTTAGGCTGTGTAAAGATTTTGAGTTTCTGTTGATTTTTCTGAGCTTCTTTGATAATTAGGTTATGTTGATTAGGAAACTGGCGATGGTCCGTAGTGCGATAGTTTTTTGAAATTAAAAACAATTTTTTTACGTTTTTTTTTTATATAATTAAACATTACGTTTTCCGGTATTTTATTTTCCCACTTATTCTTGTAATTTGCAGTATTTTTACAGAATGTTTTATATTTTTATTTTGTTTATTTTTCGTTGTTTAGCCAATATTTTCACTTTATGTTTAGTCCAGCTGTTTTGGTTGGTAATTGATCGTAATTGTTTTAAGCACTGATGATGGTGTTTATGGCTCCGAAACTTTTGGTTTTTAAAAGAAGATATTTACCAAACCTTTGGTAATTTTTTTCCTTATTCACTTAATATTTTTTAAAATACACCTTTTGATTGTTGAATATACTCTTTCAATTATACCCTTTTTTCATGCGACTTTTTCTAGAAGGTCTATAATCAGAGCTTTCAGAAAGTCTTCTCTTCTCTCTCTATTCTCTTTTCTCTCTCTTTTCTTTTCTTTTCTCTCTCTCTTTTCTTCTCCTCTCTCTTTCTCCCTCTCTCTCAAACACAATTCACCGAGGATCTTCATGAAATAAACGATCCAATTTACAAGAACACCAAGAATGGCGCTGTGGTAAGTATATATGTTTATTCGTATGTGACACTCATGGAGGAAGCAGGCCACTCCCAGAGAGCAGCACTCTGCCACCTTAAAAGCCTCCACCGGGCGCAAATCCCCTTCCCCCTTAACCTCCCTCCCCCCACCCCTTTCCCCCCCCACTCTCTCTCGCTCCGATGTGTGTTTTGTTACTGTTGGTAACCGGGTCGCAGAGGAGTCGGATTCCCCGGAAAATTTCCCCTTTCACCAGTGGCACTTTGATGTTAATGGCAGGGGACTTTCCCTTGGTGGTGAGGTTAAGGGGAGATATAAGGGGGGCTGGGCACTAGTCGGGTGTGTGTGTTGTGTGTGTGTGTGTGTTTTGTGTTTTGTGTGTTTGTGTGTGTTTGTG
>WNWK01055562.1:0-11240 GCA_009830355.1 Cherax destructor
TTTTATAGATTTTTAAAGGGATTTTTAAAAAATATGTAAATAATTTATAAATACGCAAAAATGCTATAAAACGTTATTTTATTGCATTTTTTGATGATTCAAGGCATTTTCAAGGATTTTATGAAAAACTATTTTTTAGATAAAAAATACCTATGAGTAAGCCTCCTCAAAAAAAATCATAAAATTTCTCTTACTTTTCCCATAAATTTCAATTGCAGTAGAAATTATATTTAAAAGTTTGATAATCTAAGTATTTTAGCTAAAAAATGAGTTTTGTCAGAAAAGCACTCAAACCGCTCTAAAACGTCGAAATATGCAATAAAATACCATTTTAGCACATTTTTCTAAACTTTTTAATGTTTCATGTATTTTTTGAAAAATAATATGAAATCTTGTATAATAATATTGTTTTTTATAGATTTTTAAAGGGACTTTTTAAAAAAATGTAAATAATTTATAAATATGCAAAAATAATATAAAACATTATTTTATTGCATTTTTTCACGATTTAAGGCATTTTCAAGGATTTTCTGAAAACTATTTTTTTAGATAAAATATACCTATGAATAAGCCTCCTCAAAAAAAATAGTAAATTTCAATTGCAGTAGAAATTATATTTAAAAGTTTGATAATCTAAGTATTTTAGCTAAAAAATGAGTTTTGTCAGAAAAACACTCAAACTGCCCTAAAACGTCATAATATGCAATAAAATACCATTTTTAGCAAATTTTTCTAAGATTTTTAAGTTTCATGTATTTTTTGAAAAATAATATGAAATATTCTATTATAATATTGATTTTTATAGATTTTTAAAGGGATTTTTAAAAAATATGTAAATAATTTATAAATACGCAAAAATGCTATAAAACGTTATTTTATTGCATTTTTTGATGATTCAAGGCATTTTGATGATTCAGATCTTTTCCGACCATGCGTGTCATGAGGACTAAGATGCGACAAGGCTAGTAACCCTTCTCCTGTACAAATCTACTAAAACGAGAAGAAAAACTTTATAAAACTGGGTTGTCTGAATGTGCGTGGATGTAGTGCGGATGATAAGAAAGAGATGATTGCCGATGTTATGAATGAAAAGAAGTTGGATGTCCTGGCCCTAAAGCGAAACAAAGCTGAAGGGGGTAGGCGAGTTTCAGTGGGAGAAATAAATGGGATTAAGTCAGGAGTATCTGAGAGAGTTAGAGCTAAGGAAGGGGTAGCAATAATGTTGAAGGATCAGTTATGGAAGGAAAAGAGTGAATATGAATGTGTAAATTCAAGGATTATGTGGATTAAAATAAGGGTCTTATGCGAAAAGTGGGTCATAATAACGTGTATGCACCTGGAGAAGAGAGGAGTGTAGAGAGAGAAAGATTTTGGGAGATGTTAAGCGAATGTATAGGAACTTTTGAACCAAATGAGAGAGTAATTTTGGTAGGGGACCTAAATGCTAAAGTGGGAGAAACATGCAGAGAGGGTGTAGTAGGTAAGTTTGGGGTGCCAGGTGTAAATGATAATGGGAGCCCTTTGATTGAACTTTGTATAGTAAGGGGTTTAGTTATAGGTAATACATATTTTAAGAAAAAGAAGATAAATAAGTATACAAGATATGATGTAGGGCGTAATGACAGTAGTTTGTTGGACTATGTATTGGTAGATAAAAGACTGTTGAGTAGACTTTAGGATGTACATGTTTATAGAGGGCCACAGATATATCAGATCACTTTTTAGTTATAGCTACAGTGGGAGTAAAAGGTAGATGGGATACAAGGAAAATAGAATCAGTAAGTAAAGAGAGGTGAAGGTTTATAAACTAAAAGAGGAGGCAGTTAGGGTAAGATATAAACAACTATTGGAGGATAGATGGGCTAGTGAGAGTGTAGGCAATGGGGTCGAAAATGTATGGGGTAGATTTAAAAATGTAGTGTTAGAGTGTTCAGCAGAAGTTTGTGGTTACAGGCGAGTGGGTGCGGAGGAAGAGGAGCGATTGGTGGAATGATGATGTAAAAGAGTAGTAAGGGAGAAAAAGTTAGCATATGAGAGGTTTTACAAATTAGAAGTGATGCAAGGAGGAAGAGTATATGGAGAGAAAAAGAGAGGTTAAAAGAGTTGTGAAGCAATGTAAAAGAGAGCAGATGAGAGAGTGGGTGAGATGTTATCAGCAAATTTTGTTGAAAATAAGAAAAGTTTTGGAATGAGATTAATAAGTTGAGGAAGCCTAGAGAACAAATGGATTTGACAGTTAAAAATAGGAGAGGAGAGTTATTAAATGGAGAGTTAGAGGTATCGGGAAGATGGAGAGAATATTTTGAGGATTTGTTAAATGTTGATGAAGACAGGAAGCTGTGATTTCGTGTGTAGGGCAAGGAGGAATAACATCTTGTAGGAGTGTGGAAGAGCCAGTTGTTGGTGTAGGGAAGTTCGTGAGGCAGTGGGTAGAATGAAAGGGGTAAGGCAGCTAGGATTGATGGGATAAAGATAGAAATGTTAAAAGCAGGTGGGGATATAATTTTGGAGTGGTTGGTGCTATTATTTAATAAATGTATGGAAGAGGGTAAGGTACCTAGGGATTGGCAGAGAGCGTGTATTGTTCCTTTGTATAAAGGCAAAGGGGACAAAAGAGAGTGCAAAAATTATAGGGGAATAATTCTGTTGAGTGTACCTGGTAAAGTGTATGGTAGAGTTATTATTTAAAGAATTAAGAGTAAGACAGAAAGCAGGATAGCAGATGAACAAGGGGCTTTAGGAAAGGTAGGGGTGTGTAGACCAATTGTTTACAGTGAAACATATAGGTGAACAGTATTTGGATAAGGGTAAAGATGTTTTTGTGGCATTTATGGATTTGGAAAAGGCGTATGATAGGTTAGATAGGGGGGCAATGTGGCAGATGTTGCAGGTGTATGGAATAGGAAGAAGGTTACTGAAAGCAGTGAAGAGTTTTTATGAGGAGAGTGAGGCTCAGGTTAGAGTGTGTAGGAGGGAAGGGGACTATTTCCCAGTAAAGTGGGCCTTAGACAAGGATGTGTGATGTCACCGTGGTTGTTCAATATATTTATAGATGGGGTTGTAAGAGAAGTGAATGCGAGGGTCTTGGCAAGAGGTGTTGGGCTAAAAGATAAAGAAGCAAATACAAAGTGGGAGTTGTCACAGTTGCTTTTGCTGATGACACTGTGCTTTTGGGAGATTCTGAAGAGAAGTTGCAGAGGTTGGTGGATGAATTTGGTAGGGTGTGTAAAAGAAGAAAATTGAAAGTGAATATAGGAAAGAGTAAGGTGATGAGGATAACAAAAGAATAGGTGACGAAAGATTGGATATCAGATTGGAGGGAGAGAGTTTGGAGGAGGTGAATGTATTCAGATATTTGGGAGTGGACATGTCGGCGGATGGGTCTATGAAGGATGAGGTGAATCATAAAAATTGATGAGGGAAAAGGGTGAGTGGAGCACTTCGAGTCTGTGGAGACAAAGACCCTTGTCCATGGAAGTAAAGGGGAATGTATGAGAGTATAGTTATACCAACGCTCTTATATGGGTGTGAAGCATGGGTGATGAATGTTGCAACGAGGAGAAGGCTGGAGGCAGTGGAGATGTCATGTCTGAGGTCAATGTGGTGTGAATATAATGCAGAGAATTCGAGTTTGGAAATTAGGAGGAGGTGCGGGATTACCAAAACGATTGTCCAGAGAGCTGAGGAGGGGTTGTTGAGGTGGTTTGGACATGTAGAGAGAATGGAACGAGACAGAGTGACTTCGAGAGTGTATAAATCTGTAGTGGAGGGAAGGCGGGGTAGGGTCGGCCTACGAAAGGTTGGAGGGAGGGGTAAAGGAAGTTTTGTGTGCGAGGGCTTGGACTTCCAGCAAGCATGTGTGAGCGTATTTGATAGGAGTGAATGGAGGCATATGGTTTTTAATACTTGACGTGCTGTTGGAGTGTGATCAAAGTAACATTTATGAAGGGATTCAGGGAAACCGGCAGACCGGCAGACCGGACTTGAGTTCTGGAGATGGGAAGTACAGTGCCGGCACTCTGAAGGAGGGGTGTTAATGTTGCAGTTTTATAACTGTAGTGTAAAGCACCCTTCTGGCAAGACAGTGATGGAGTGAATGATGATGAAAGTTTTTCTTTTTCGGGCCACCCTGCCTTGGTGGGAATCGGCCGATGTGTTAATAAAAAAAAAATCAAGGCATTTTCAAGGATTTTATGAAAAACTATTTTTTTAGATAAAAAATACCTATGAGTAAGCCTCCTCAAAAAAAAATCATAAAATTTCTCTTACTTTTCCCATAAATTTCAATTGCAGTAGAAATTCTATTTAAAAGTTTGATAATCTAAGTATTTTAGCTAAAAAATGAGTTTTGTCAGAAAAGCACTCAAACCGCTCTAAAACGTCGAAATATGCAATAAAATACCATTTTAGCACATTTTTTTAAACTTTTTAATGTTTCATGTATTTTTTGAAAAATAATATGAAATCTTGTATAATAATATTGTTTTTTATAGATTTTTAAAGGGACTTTATAAAAAATTAAATAATTTATAAATATGCAAAAATGCTATAAAACATTATTTTATTGCATTTTTTCAAAATTTAGGGCATTTTCCAGGATTTTCTGAAAAATTATTTTGTTAGATAAAATATATCTATGAGTAAGCCTCCTCAAAAACAAATCATAAAATTTCGCTTACTTTTCCTATAAATTTCAATTGCAGTAGAAATTCTATTTAAAAGTTTGATAATTACAGTATTTTAGCTAAAAAATGAGTTTTGTCAGATAAGGACTCATACCGCTATAAAACCTTGAAATATACAATGAAATACCATTTTAGCACATTTTTCTGAGATTTTTAGGTTTCATGTATTTTTTGAAAAATAATATGAAATATTGTATAATAATATTGATTTTTTTAGATTTTTAAAGGATTTTTAAAAATATTAAATAATTTATAAATAGGCAAAAATGCATAAAACTTATTTTATTGCATTTTAGATTCAAGGCATTTTCAAGGATTTTCTGAAAAACTATTTTTTTAGATAAAATATACCTATGAGTAAGCCTCCTCAAAAAAAATCATAAAATTTCGCTTACTTTTCCCATAAATTTCAATTGCAGTAGAAATTCTATTTAAAAGTTTGATAATCAGTATTTTAGCTAAAAAATGAGTTTTGTCAGAAAAGCACTCAAACCGCTCTAAAACGTCGAAATATGCAATAAAATACCATTTTAGCACATTTTTCTAAACTTTTAAGGTTTCATGTATTTTTTGAAAAATAATATGAAATCTTGTATAATAATATTGTTTTTTATAGATTTTTAAAGGGACTTTTTAAAAAAAAATGTAAATAATTTATAAATATGCAAAAATGCTATAAAACGTTATTTTATGCATTTTTTCACGATTCATAAAATTTTGCTTACTTTTCCCATAAATTTCAATTGCAGTAGAAATTCTATTTAAACGTGTGAAAATCTTAGTATTTTAGCAGAAAAATGATTTTTGCCAGAAAAGCACTCAAACCGCTCTAAAACGTCGAAATATGCAATAAAATACGATTATAGCACATTTTTCTGAGCTTTTTAATGTTTCATGTATTTTTCGAAAATAATATGAAATATTCTATAAAAGTATTGATTTTTATATATTTTTAATGGGATTTTTTAAAAATATGTAAATAATTAATAAATATTCAAAAATGCTATAAAACTTGATTTTATTGCATTTTGACGATTTAAGGCATTTTCAAGGATTTTCTGAAAAACTATTTTTTAGATAAAATATACATTAGTAAGCTTCTAAAGAAATCATAAAATTTTGCTTACTTTTTCCATAAATTTCAATTGCAGTAGAAATTCTTTTAAAAGTGTGAAAATGTAAGTATTTTAGCTAAAATGAGTTTTCAGAAAAGCCTAAACCTCTAAATCGTCAAATATGCAATAAAATACAGTTTTAGCATATTTTCTGAGCTTTTTAATGTTTCATGTATTTTTGAAAAATATATGAAATATTCTATAAAAATATTGATTTTTATAGATTTTAATGGGATTTTTAAAATATGTAAATAATTAAAAATTTCAAAATGCTATAAAACTTGATTTATGCATTTATTGACGATTTAAGGCATTTCATGATTTTCTAAAAACATATTTTAAGCATAAAATACTTACATTTTCAACTTTTAAATAAATTTCATGCAATTGAAATTTATGTGAAAATAATCAAAATTTATGATTTTCTTTTAGGAATGTGAAAATCTATATATTTTAGCTAAAAAATAGTTTTTCAGAAAAGCACTGAAACGCTCTAAATCGTCGAAATATGCAATAAAATACGATTTTAGCAATTTTTCTGAGCTTTTTAATGTTTCAGTATTTTCGAAAATATTAGAAATATTCTATAAAATATTATTTTTATAGATTTTTATTGATTTTAAAATAAATATTAAAAATATTAAAAATGCTATAAAACTTGATTTTGCATTTATTTTATCTTTTGAAAACTATTTTTAGAAAAATTAAAATCTAAAAACTACATTTCACACTTTTAAATAAATTTCTCAATAAATTTATGTGAAAAGTAAGCAAAATTTTATGATTTTCTTTAGGAATTACTCAAGTATATTTTATCTAAAAATAGTTTTTCAGAAAATCCTTGAAATGCTCTAAATCGTCAAAAATGCAATAAAATAACGTTTTATAGCATTTTTAATTTTATAATATTTACATATTTTAAAAATCCATTAAAATCTATAAAAATCAATATTTTTATAAATATTTCATATTATTTTCAAAAATACATGAAACATTAAAAAGCTCAGAAAATGTGCTAAAATCGTATTTTATTGCATATTTCGACGTTTAAGGTTTGAGTGCTTTTCTGAAAACTCATTTTAGTAAAATACTACATTGTACACTTTTAAATAGAATTTCTTTGCAATTGAAATTTATGGGAAAAGTAAGCAAATTTTATGATTTTCTTTTAGGAAGTTACTATATGTATATTTTATCTAAAAAATAGTTTTTCAGAAAATCCTGAAATGCCTTAAATCGTCAAAAATGCAATAAAATAACGTTTTATAGCATTTTTGAATTTTATAATTATTTACATATTTTAAAAAATCATTAAAATCTATAAAAATCAATATTTTTATAGAATATTTCATATTATTTTCGAAAAATAATGAAACATTAAAAAGCTCAGAAAAATGTGCTAAAATCGTATTTTATTGCATATTTCAGTTTTAGAGCGTTTGAATGCTTTCTCTAAAACTCATTTTAAAAATACTTACATTTTCACACTTTTAAATAGAATTTCTACTGCAATTGAAATTTATGGGAAAAGTAAGCAAAATTTTATGATTTTCTTTAGAAGCTTACTCATAGGTATATTTTATCTAAAAAAAGTTTTTCAGAAAATCCTTGAAAATGCCTTAAATCGTCAAAAAATGCAATAAAATAACGTTTTATAGCATTTTTTAATATTTATAAATTATTTACATATTTTTAAAAAATCCCATTAAAATCTATAAAAATCAATATTTTTATATAATATTTCATATTATTTTCGAAAAATACATGAAACATTTAAAAGCTCAGAAAAATGTGCTAAAATCGTATTTTATTGCATATTTCGACGTTTTAGAGCGGTTTGAGTGCTTTTCTGCAAAACTCATTTTTTAGTAAAATACTTAATTTTCACACTTTTAAATAAATTTCTACTGCAATTGAATTTATGGGAAAAGTAAGCAAAATTTAATGATTTTCTTTAGAAGTTACTCATAGGTATATTTTATCTAAAAAAATAGTTTTTCAGAAAATCCGTGAAAATGCCTTAAATCGTCAAAAAATGCAATAAAATCAAGTTTTATAGCATTTTTAAAAAAATCCCATTAAAAATCTATAAAAATCAATATTTTTATAGAATATTTCATATTATTTCGAAAAATACATGAAACATTAAAAAGCTCAGAAAAAATGTGCTAAAATCGATTTTATGCATATTTCGACGTTTTAGAGAGGTTTGAATGCTTTTCTGGCAAAACTCATTTTTTAGCTAAAATACTTACATTTTCACACTTTTAAATAAATTTCTACTGCAATTGAAATTTATGGGAAAAGTAAGCAAAATTTTATGATTTTCTTTAGGAAGCTTACTCATAGTATATTTTATCTAAAAATAGTTTTTCAAAAATCCTTGAAAATGCCTTAAATCGTCAAAAATGCAATAAAATCAAGTTTTATAGTATTTTAATATTTATTAATTATTTACATATTTTTAAAAATCCCATTAAAAATCTATAAAAATCAATATTTTATAGAATATTTCATATTATTTTCGAAAATACATGAAACATTAAAAGCTCAGAAAAGTGCTAAAATCGTATTTTATTGCATATTTCGACGTTTTAGAGCGTTTGAGTGCTTTCTGGCAAAACTCATTATTCAGCTAAAATACTTAGATTTTCACACTTTTAAATAGAATTTCTACTGCAATTGAAATTTATGGGAAAAGTAAGCAAAATTTTATGATTTTCTTTCTGGAAGCTTACTCATAGGTATATTTTATCTAAAAAATAGTTTTCAGAAAATCCTTGAAAATGCCATAAATCGTCAAAAAATGCAAGCAAATCAAGTTTTATAGCATTTTTTAATATTTATTAATTATTTACATATTTTTATAAAAATCCCATTAAAAATCTATAAAAACAATATTTTTATAGAATATTTCATATTATTTTCGAAAAATACATGAAACATTAAAAAGCTCGGAAAAATGTGGTAAAATCGCATTTATGGCATATTTCGACGTTTTAGAGCGGTTTGATGCTTTTCTGACAAAACTAATTTTTTAGCTAAAATACTTACATTTTCACACTTTTAAATAGAATTTCTACTGCAATTGAAATTTATGGGAAAAGTAAGCAAAATTTTATGATTTTCTTTTAGGAAGCTTACTCACAGGTATATTTTATCTAAAAAAATAGTTTTTCAGAAAATCCTTGAAAATGCCTTAAATCGTCAAAAAATGCAATAAAATCAAGTTTTATAGCTTTTATTAATATTTATTAATTATTTTAATATTTTTAAAAAATCCGATTAAAAATCTATAAAAATCAATATTTTTATAGAATATTTCATATTATTATCGAAAAATACATGAAATATTAAAAAGCTCAGAAAAATGTGCTAAAATCGTATTTTATTGCATATTTCGACGTTTTAGAGCGGTTTGAGTGCTTTTCTGGCAAAACTCATTTTTAGCTAAAATACTAACATTTTCACACTTTTAAATAGAATTTCTACTGCAATTGAAATTTATGGGAAAAGAAAGCAAAATTTTAAGATTTTATTTTAGGAAGCTTACTCATATGTATATTTTATCTAAAAAAAAATAGTTTTTCACAAAATCCTTGAAAATGCCTTAAATCGTCAAAAAATGCAATAAAATCAAGTTTTATAGCATTTTTTAATATTTATTAATTATTTACATTTTTTAAAAAAACCCATTAAAAATCTATAAAAATCAATATTTTTATAGAATATTTCATATTATTTTCGAAAAATACATGAAACATTAAAAAGCTCAGAAAAATGTGCTAAAATCGTATTTTATTGCATATTTCGACGTTTTAGAGCGGTTTGAGTGCTTTTCTGACAAAACTCATTTTTCAGCTAAAATACTAAGATTTTCACACTTTTAAATAGAATTTCTACTGCAATTGAAATTTATGGGAAAAGAAAGCAAAATTTTATGATTTTCTTTAAGAAGCTTACTTATAGGTATATTTTATCTAAAAATAGTTTTTTTCAGAAAATACTTGAAAATGCCTTAAATCGTCCAAAAATGCAATAAAATAACGTTTATAGCATTTTTTAATATATAAAAATTATTTACATATTTTTAAAAAATCCCATTAAAAATCTATAAAAATCAATATTTTTATAGAATATTTCATATTATTTTCGATAAATACATGAAACATTAAAAAGCTCAGAAAAATGTGCTAAAATCGTATTTTTTTTGCATATTTCGACGTTTTAGAGCGGTTTGAGTGCTTTTCTGGCAAAACTCATTTTTTAGCTAAAATACTTACATTTTCACAATTTTAAATAGAATTTCTACTGCAATTGAAATTTATGGGAAAAGTAAGCAAAATTTTTATGATTTTCTTTTAGGAAGCTTACTCATATGTATATTTTATTTAAAAAAATAGTTCATCACAAAATCCTTGAAAATGCCTTAAATCGTCAAAAAATGCAACAAAATCAAGTTTTATAGCATTTTTGAATATTTATTATTTATTTACATATTTTTAAAAAATCCCTTTAAAAATCTATAAAAATCAATATTTTTATAGAATATTTCATATTA
The DNA here is from genome assembly GCA_009830355.1 of Cherax destructor. NCBI lineage: Eukaryota > Metazoa > Arthropoda > Malacostraca > Decapoda > Parastacidae > Cherax > Cherax destructor. The sequence continues at coordinate 10,362 of WNWK01055562.1, forward strand.
TTTTCGAAAATTACATGAAACTTTAAAAAGCTCAGAAAAATGTGCTAAAATCGCATTTTATGGCATATTTCGACGTTTTAGAGCGGTTTGATGCTTTTCTGACAAAACTCATTTTTTAGCTAAAATACTTAGATTTTCACACTTTTAAATAGAATTTCTACTGCAATTGAAATTTATGGGAAAAGTAAGCAAAATTATTATGATTTTCTTTTAGGAAAACTTACTTATAGGTTTATTTTATCTAAAAAAAAGTTTTTCAAAAAAATTTGAAAATGCCTTAAATCGTCCAAAAATGCAATAAAAAAAGTTTTAAAAGCATTTTTTTAAAATTTATTTAAATTTTTTAAAAATTTTTAAAAAAACCCCTTAAAAATCTTAAAAATCAATATTTTTTTAGAATATTTCATATTATTTTCGAAAATACATGAAACATTAAAAAACTCAGAAAAATGTGCTAAAATTGTATTTTATTGCATATTTCGACGTTTTTGAGCGGTTTTTAGTCTTTTCTGGCAAAAATCATTTTTAGCTAAAATCTTAAAATTTTTTACACTTTTAAATAGAATCTCTACTGCAATTGAAATTTATGGGAAAAGTTAAACAAAATTTTATGATTTTCTTTTGGAAGCTTATCATAGGTTAAATTTTTTCTAAAAAAAAAGTTTTTCAGAAAATCCTTTTTAAAATGATAAAACTCAAAAAAAGCAAAAAATCAAGTTTTATAGCATTTTTTAAAATTTATTAATTATTTACATATTTTTAAAAAAAAACCCATTAAAAAACTATAAAAACAATATTTTTATAGAATATTTCATATTATTTTCGAAAAAAACATGAAACATTTAAAAAAACTCAGAAAAAAGTGGTAAAATCGCATTT
>WNWK01055563.1:0-11240 GCA_009830355.1 Cherax destructor
GTATTACTGCAAGACCCCCGATTCACAGTTTTCCCTAATGCTGCATCAGAGAAAACGTAATGTTTACTCTCCACCCGACTCACCACTGATAGTTATATAAACATTGTATCAATGTTTTAATGATATATATATTACTATTTCTTATATAATTTTGAAGAAAATATCATAGATGGAGTAATGAAAATGTCTATATTAACCTAAAATAAGACATTTGTTTGAGCTTGGTGTGGGGAAGTACCCTGGCTGGTTTGTGTGGGGAAGTAACCTGCCTGGTGTGAGGAAGTACCCTGTCTGGTGTGTTCTTTCTTGAATTCTATCATGTTTCTCGCCTTTTTTAGCAAAGAGCTGGCACTAGGAGCTTTCTTTGGGCCCATGGTGGCTTATTTAGCAGTTGCAAGCACTAAAACAAATGAAACATTAAGAAATGTATCATATGAACACGTGAGGTGATCATCACTCGCGAGATACAATGCCAGACTGAAGCTGAATGGTGTTTGTGTGCCGCGTTGGCTGGGAGGCCTCTCAGACGCGTTTCATACGACTGCAGATTTTTAAGCCAAAGGACGAAAATCAAGCCAATATTTTGGCAAAAACAGTAGCCAATTTTCAAATTTGCCAATATTCAAGGGAGACAATCTTCAATGGTCCACTGTATAATAATATAATACAGTGGTAACCCAAGTTTCGTACATAATTCGTTCAGAAGGCTGTTCAAGTGCGGTTACCAAACAAATTTGTTCCCAAAAGGAATAATGTAAATTAGATTAGGAACTTTCTTTGGGCCATGGTAGCTTATTTTGCAGTCCCAATCAATAAACAAGCACAAAAATTGTGAAATGTTACGGATGAATGCTCACTCAACAAGTGACAGAGCCAGACTGAGGTGGCGTTCTGGTGGGAGGACACTTCTGATACGTATGATTCTGGACGAAATCTGGAGCAAAATTTCGCCCAAAAAAGTGTTCTAAATCCAAAACATCCAATATACGGTGTGTCAAAATCTGGGGTTCCACTGTATTACTATTGCGTAACTTGTTCACTGAGAGAACAAGTAAATGAGAGAAGTGTGTAGAATGTAAACAAACAGACCAACGAGTACATCGCTAAGTGAGGAGACTCACGAAATTGTAATGACACGATTGCAAGCAAACCATACCATAGGCAGGGATAGAACCTGCAATCAGAGTCATAAAACTCCAGAGGCTGTAATTATAATACAGGCACTCCTCACGTAACGACCTACGTGTTTAATGACCACTCGGACTTAACAACCGCTCTCCGACCAGTCAGTATTGTATGCTTTACGAGAACTATGGTCATGGAAATGGAAGAGCAGTGTCTCAACATCAAGCAATCTCCAAGACTACATATTTCATCTATAAATCCGTACTTTATTGTGACCCCATAGTACAAGATAGAGTTGGAAGGCAGCAACACTTGGAAGAAGAAGAAGAAGAGGAAAGAATGGAAGACTTTCACTGTAAAGGGGTTAGCTGGTGTGTTTAACAACCACTCAGACTTAAAATCAGCTCTCCAACCAGTGTGCAAATCTAAGTAATGTATATTATAACTGATTTCCTCTATTCTGTTTATTACAGTATACAGTACACTATTGTATAAACATTTAAAAATATACTAAAAATGTTATAAATGGTGCAAAATGACATTAAAACAATATAAAAAAATGGTTGACCAAATACTACAAGTACAGTATGCATTAAATAAAGATAAAGATTTATTTCTTTTAAAGGTTTCAATGTGTAATTACAATTTTGGTTTGCTAAGTACAGTGGACCCATGGTTTTGTGATTAATCCGTTCCAGATGTCTACCGAAAACTGAAATTATAAAAACTGAACCATTTTCCCCATGAAATAATGTAAATCCAATTAATCCTTTCCCAGACACCCAAAGTATTAACAAAAATAATTTTTAGAGATTAAATATAGATTTACATACAGAAAAGAATGACAAATCAATATAAAGCAATAATAACATCACCTTACCTTTTGAAGACTCTTGGCATGTAACTGCCTTGCCTTTTCCAGTGCCTTTTCCTCCTGCGTGATGTAGGTCCTTTTTGGCAATTTCTTCCAAAGAGGCCTGTTTCGTCTAATTGAACACTTGTTGGGGAGGAATCCTTCAGCCTCTACGTACACCTTGAATCTATGCATGAATTTTTCTGCGCATGTTTGTCTGAACTTGCAGCCTCACCATGCCTTACAACACTTGTATGCCACTTGCTTCTTAAAACTTCGAACCAGCCTTTGCTGGCTTAAATTCACTAACATCAGCACTCATTTCCAGGCATTTTCTTTACGAGTTGGCATGTAACTGCCTTGCCTTTCGCAAATTATCAACTGCACACACTATTTCCGCTAACTGTTTTTGGTTGATCCACACCAACAACAACTTCTCAACATCTTGATTATTTGCGATCCCTGTTCCGTTAGCACATTTACCCTTTCGCAACATCAGCATACAAAAAAACAATGGATTATGAAATGATTTGAATGAGCAGCGGGGTGATGCTCACTCGAAGAAACAATGCCAGACTGACTCTGAATGCGTCTGTGGGAGGCTTTATGTGCATGCGGCCACTGGGACATGTTCTGTACAACCGCCAAAATCCAAGGGAAATCACAAAAACCAAGGCTATATTTTGACGAAAAAGTTCCCGATAAACAAATTCCACGAAAACTGAGACTCACGGCCGAGGTCCAATGTACAAAGAAAGCCAATATCATCCCTGGGCATTTTGGGCAGACTAATCCTAGTACAGTCACCCCGGTTAGCGATATAATCTGTTCCAGAGGGCTTATCTGAACCGAAAATATTGTTATCCGATTCTATTTTCCTCATAAGAAATAATAGAAATAAAATTAATCCATTCCAGACTTCCAAAATTAGTAAAATAAAATATTTTTTACAACATACGACATGCATTTACACACAAAATTTATGAGAAATAAAGAAATAATAGTACAATAACATGTCACTTAGATTTATTGAAGTTGTTGATGTGGGAAGAGCAGGAGGGAAAGGATGGGTAGTATGCTAGTGTTTGGAAAGGGCCCCTTTTCATTAACACTGCAGGTGCCAAGTTCTCTTCTGGGGTTACTGGCCTTTTTTTTTTAATGCCACTAGGACCAGCTTGAGGTCACTGGACCCCTCTCTAACAAAAATCTGTCCAGGGGCTCTGTGTCTGGCGATTCTTTAAAACATCCCTGAAATGGGACACCACAGTGTCAATGTACAGGTTGCCAGCACGGCCTGCAACAGCATGGTTAGGTGATATTCATCCATAAAGCCTTGCACCTGGTCCACATTCCACAAATCTCCTTAATCACTGAAGAAGCACCTTCTTCCATCTCTGTTCCACCTCCTCCTCCTCTGAACCATTGTCCTGACCTGTGGGTCTGTTGTTGCTGTTGCTGTTGAAGCTCTTGCAGATCTTCAGTGGTTAGCTCTTCATTGTGCTCCTCCACCAACTGTTCCACATCCTCACCACACCCCCAACCCCATGGACTTGCCCAGTTCCACAATTTCTTCCACAGAGCTCAGGTGGGCTCAGGCTCAGGGTTCTGAGGCTCAGCCCCAAAACCTTCAAATCCTCTCTAGACACAGTCTGGCCACAATTTTCTCCAGGCAGAGTTCAAAGTCCTAGTAGTCACTCCCTCCCAACCTTACCTATAAGGTGTACACAATGCAGGATATGGAAATGATTTTTCCAAAAGTCTCTTAGGTTTTATTCATGTCTGTGGTCACATCAAAGAACTTTTGAAACATTGCTTTGGAGTAGAGTTTTTAAAGTTTGAAATGACCTGCTGGTCCATAGGCTGGAGGAGAGGAGTGGTATTAGGGCAAGAATCTTCTACCTTCCCATCAATTCTCAAAATAGCTAGGGTCACCCCGATCCACAAAGGAGGTGACCAAACGCTGAACAATTATAGACCAATCTCAAATTTACCACTGCTTTCTAAAATCTTGAAAAATTAATTCATAAACAGATCTATTCCTACCTCGTCTCACAAATGTACTAAACCCTGTCAATTTGGATTCAGGACCAACAAGAGCACAAACGATGCTATAACACACATGTTAGAGTTAATATCACCGCACTTGAGAAGAAAGAAGTTCCGCTGGGAATCTTCATAGACCTACGCAAAGCATTTGATACAGTCGACCATGATTTATTGCTCACAAAATTAGCACTATGGTATTAGGGGCCACCCCCTCAACTACCTAAAGTCGTACCTTAGCAACGAAGCCAGTACGTGTACACAAATGGAGAGAACTCTTCCACACAACAAATTACAGTCGGTGTCCCTCAAGGTAGTGTCCTGGGGCACTCCTATTCCTCATTTACATAAACGACCTACCAAATGCATCACAACTACTCAAACCCATTTTATTTGCAGATGACACAACATATGTCTTCTCTCACCCAAATCCAGTCATACTAGCCAACACAGTTAATGCCGAATTACAGAAAATATCAACATGGATGATGACAGATAAGCTTATTCTCAATACGGACAAGACCTACTTCATTCAGTTTGGAAACAAAGCTACAAATGTTCCACTAACATAAGCTAAATGGTTCACTCATCACAAGACTCACAGAGGGAAAATTCTAGGAATCCACCTTGACAGTAGTCTTAAATTCCAAACACACTCAACAAATTTCAAGAAAATCTCAAAGACAGTAGGTATATTATCTAAGATACGCTATTATGTGCCATAACCAGCTCTCATTCACTATATCATTCTCTTATCTACACTTTTCTCACCTATGGAATCTGGCATGGGGCTCAACAACATTAAATCACCTTAGATCACAAATAACCCAGCAAAAGGCTGCAGTCAGGATGATAACAAATTCCCACCTAGACAGCATACTCCACCTATATTCAGAACCTTAAAACTACTCACCATAAAAAATATTCATACCTATTCATGTGCCTTCTACATACATAAAACTCTACATGCTAATATCAACCCTCCGCTCAAAATTCTCCTCAACAACTTTAATAGGTCCCACGAACATGACACAAGACACAGATCACTATTTGACATAACTAGTCCATACTAACCAATGTAAAAATTCTATGCACATAAAGGGCCCCAGAATCTGGAATTCATTACCAGTAAATATTAAGTTAACCTTGTCGGAAAATCAATTCAAGACTCTTCTCAAAATCACCTACTCACCCCATACTAAATACAGTGGTACCTCGATTTACGATATTAATCCGACAGAGAGGGCATATCTTAAGGTAAACAATCTTACTCAATCAATTTTTCCCTAAGAAATAATGAAAATAAATTTAATCCGTCCAAGACTTCTAAAAGTAGTTAAATAAAATATTTTTAGAACTTTTGACATTAAATAATACACAATTTAATGAAGAATACCTAAATACACATGTAAATATTGTACAATAACATGTCACACATTTTTTTGAAGAGTTGTTGATGTGTGGAGGACGGGAGGAGGGAGAAGGTGGAGTAGTATCTAGTGTTTGGAAGGGGAATCCTTCCATTAACACTGCAGGTACAAGTTCTTTTCTGGGGTTACTGGCCTTTTTTTTTGAATGCTACACTCCTGCATGAATGCTACTCCCTGCATGAATGCTACACTCCCGCATGAATGCTACACTCCTGCATGAATGCTACACTCCCTGCATGCCTACTCCTCCTGCATCCTTGCTATACTCCCTGCATCCTGCTACACTCCCTGCATCCTGCTACACTCCCCGCATCCCCGCTACACTCCCTGCATCCCTGCTACACTCCCTGCATCCCCGCTACACTTCCTGCATCCTTCTACACTACCTGCATCCCCGTTACACTCCCTGCATCCTGCTACTCCCTGCATCTTTGCTACACCCCCTGCATAGATCTACCTCCCTGCATGAATGCTACACTCCCTGCATGAATGCTACACTCCCTGCATGGACTGCTACATTCCCCCATGAATGCTACCTCCCTGCATCCTTGCTACACTCCCTCATCCTTGCTCACTCCCTGTATCCTTCTACCTCCCTGCATCCTTGCTACACTCCCTGCATCCCTGCTACACTCCCGCATCCTTGCTACACTCCCGCATCCCTGCTACACTCCCTGCATCCTCTACACTCCCTGCATCTTTGCTACACTCCCTGCATGAATGCTACACTCCCTGCATGAATGCTACACTCCCTGCATGAATGCTACCTCCCTGCATGAATGCTACACTCCTGCATGAATGCTACACTCCCTGCATGAATGCTACACTCCCTGCATGCCTACTACACTCCCTGCATCCTTGCTACACTCAATGCATCCTGCTACCTCCTGCATCCTTGCTACCTCCCTGCACCCCTGCTACACTCCTGCACCCCTGCTACACTCCCTGCATCCTTGCTCACTCCCTGCACCCCTGCTACCTCCCTGCATCCCAGCTACACTCCTGCATCTTTGCTACACTCCCTGCATGAATCTACCTCCCTGCATCTTTGCTCCTCCTGCATGAATGCTACACTCCCTGCATGCCTACTACCTCCTCATCCTTGCTCCTCCTGCATCCTTGCTACACTCCCTGCACCCTTCCTCCTGCATCCCTGCTACACTCCCTGCATCCTTGCTCCTCCCTGCATCCTGCTACACTCCCTGCATCCTTGCTACACTCCCTGCATCCCTGCTACACTCCCTGCATCCTTGCTACCTCCTGCATCCCTGCTCACTCCCTGCATCCCTACTACCTCCCTTCATCTTTGCTACCTCCCTGCATCTTTGCTACACTCCCTACATGAATGCTACACTCCTGCATGAATGCTACACTCCCTGCATGCCTACTACACTCCCTGCATCCTTGCTACACTCCCTGCATTCTTGCTACCCTCCCTGCATCCTTGCTACACTCCCTGCATCCCTGCTACACCCCCTGCATCCTTTCTACACTCCTGCATCCTGCTCACTCCCTGCATCCCTGCTACACTCCCTGCATCTTTGCTCCCCTCCCTGCATGCCTGCTACACTCCCTGCATGCCTGCTACACTCCCTGCATAACTGCTACACCCCCTGCATAAATGCTACCTCCTGCATAAATGCTACACTCCCTGCATGATGCTTCCCCCCGCACATTCTTTACCACAGGCTTGGCACTAGGAGCTTTCTTGGGGCCCATGGTGGCTTATTTAGCAGTTGCAAGCACTAAAAACAGTGGAATAATGACAATATACTGGTATGAATGCATGGGTGTGGGTGGGTGGTCGCTCTCGCTTGTAAACAATAGCACACTGCGCTCCCTGGAGTGCGCGCTCAGCTGGGCGCCAGGCAGACACGTCCGGTACGAATGTCGTTACACGAAGCAAACATCGTTTTCGCAATCAATTTTTACATTATAAATATCGGTCTTCGAAAATAACGTAAGATGACAGCATCGTAACTTTCGAGTACCACTGTACTCATACTGTAACAAACTTTCAAACCCAATATTATTTTACTTAAGATAATCTCAATTTGATATGTTCATCCTCCTTAACACTTGTTGCAATTTCATATCATCATATTGTCATTTAAAATATTATAGTATCATCATTTTGTTAATTTGAAATAAAATATATAACTAGAAGAAACTCAATAAATTTTCTATTATTGTTATTATACTAGTATAGCATCAACATACTGTAACTTGAAATAAAATATACAACTAGATTAAACTCAACCAATTTCTCTTGTATTGTCTTTTAATAGTATGTATAATCATATTGTAATTTAAAATAATACAGAACTAGAATAAACTCAATCAATTTCTTTAGCATTAAGTACTTAGTGAATAAGTCTTTAGAATAAACTGCCCCTAATGCCATGGCATGCCAGTGGCTCTCCTTGCATTACAGTTTTATAATTGTAACTACCAATAACAGTGTACACTTGTAACATGCATCGAAATAAAAATATTATTATTATATTATTATTATTATATTATTATAAGAACTTCACTTTGATGAACTTGAAGTCCTCCACAATTTTCTCTACCAAGGTTGGAGGATGACAAGGAGCATTGTCCATTATCAGGAGGCACTTAAGTGGCAAATTATTTTCCTGGAGATATTTCTTCACACTGGGGCCAAACACGTCATTGAACCAATCTAAGAAAATGTCCTTTGTGACCCATGCCTTTTTGTTAGACTTCCACATCACACACAAATTAGACTTGGTGATACCGCATCTGCCAAACACTCTGGGATTTTCAGAATGATACACCAGTAAAGGCTTCACTTTACAATCACCACTGGCATTAGCACAAAGCATCAAAGTTAGCCTGTCTTTCATAGGCTTATGTCCTGGGAGTGCCTTTTCCTCCTGTGTAATGAAGGTCCTGTTTGGCATTTTCTTCCAAAACAGACCTGTTTCGTCAATTGAACACTTGTTGAGGTTGGAATTGTTCAGCCTCTATGTACCCCTGGAATTCCTGCACATATTTTTCAGCCGCACTTTTGTCATAACTGGCTGCGTCACCATGCCTCACAACACTATGTATGCCACTTCGCTTTTAAATCTGTCAAACCAGCCTTTGCTGGCTTTAAATCGTTCACTTCAGCACTCGTTGCAGGCATTTTCTTGCGAGATCATCATGCAACTGCCTTGCTTTTTCACGTATTATTGCCTGCGTAACACTATCTCCTGCTAACTGTTTCTCGATGATCCACACCAACAACAAATTTTCCACATCTTCCAGCACTTGCGATCTCTGTTTTGTGATCACATATGTACCTTTCGCAACAACAGCTTCCTTGATTTTACGTGTATTTCCCTTGGCCACAATGGTAGTGATGGTAGAATAGGCTTTACCATACACCCTGGCCAGCTCAGTGATACGCACTCCACTTTCATATTTTGCTATTATCTCCTCCTTCAGTTCTACTGTATTTCTGAGCCTCTTTACTAGGAGCTTTCTTTGAACCCATGGTAGCTTATTTAGCAGTTGCAAGCACTAAAAACAGTGGAATAATGACAATATACTGGTATGAATGCGTGGGTGGCGTGGGTGGTGGTCGCTCTCGCTTGTAAACAATAGCACACTGACGCTCCCTGGAGTGCCCGCCCAGCTGGGCCACGCGTACGCGTCCGGGACGAATATCGTAGACCGAGCGGATCATCGTAAACGGAGCCAATATTTTGACGTAAAAATGTATCGCTAACCGATTTTATCGGTATCCGACGCCATCGCTAACCGGGGATTGACTGTACATAGTAACTATTTAAAACTAGACAAGATAATAGTGGTTAATTTTATTACAATCTAATTTAATCTTAATACTAATGCGAGGTAGTCAAGGTGGAGGATTATAAAAATAATGATCTTGAAGTTGCACATAATAAAAATGATATTACAATTAATGGTTCAGGCAGTAATATTTCATGGACTGGCAGATGTTTAAAAGTCTAGAGGTCACATAATATAACTAATTAGAAGTTGTTTTGGTTAATTTGGTTAGTATTGAGAGATAAGATGATTTTTTAGCAAAGTCCTCAATTTATAAGTAGTCAGAGGATCCTTTACCAGTTCCGGTAGTGAGTTCCAGATCTTTAGGCCCTTTACGTGCATAACATTTTTGCACAGTGTGAGAATGACACGAGGGATGTTGAACAGTGCCTTATGCCTTGTATTGTGATTGTGTGTTCTGTTGTAACTATCAAGGAGAAGTTTAAGTGGAGGGTTTATAGTGGAATTTAATGTTCTGTATATGTAGTAGGCACAATAATACGAGTGTATGTCTCATATATTTAGCAAGTTCAGGCTTTTGAAAAGTGGTGGGGTGTGCTGTCTAGCACAGGAGCTGGTAATCATCTGCACAACAGCTTTTTGTTGGGTTATTAAAGGTTTAAGGTGATTGACTGTGGTTGATCCCCAGGCACAAATACCACAGGTGAGGTAAGGATATACTATTTAAGAGTGGTATAGGGTAAAGAGTGTCGTTTGTGGTACATAGTATCGAATCTTGGAAAGGATGCCTACTGATTTGAAAATTTTCTTGGATATATGTTGGATGTGGGAATGAAATTCAAGATTACAGTCAAGGAGAAGACCTAGAAATTTACTGATATATTAAGTTGGATATTTATGGCTCGGTTTCAAAACACCATGAAGTATGTTTTGTCTATGTTGAGAGTGAGTTTACTGGTCACCATCCAAGTATATATTTTTAGCAGCTCGTTGTTTACAGTGATTCTAAGTATAGCTGGGTTTGAATGTGAGTAGACATAAGTAGTGTCATCTGCGAATAGAACTGGTTTAAGGAGTAGAGATGCATTGGGGAGATCATTGATGTAGATGAGAAAGAGGAGTGAGCCTAGGACACTACCCTGGGGCACTCCTACAGCTACAGGCTGAATAGTAGAATTGACTCCATTTACATATACATACTGGTGTCTGTCGTTAAGATAAGATTTTAGGTAATCAAGGGAATGTCGTCTGATGCCTTAATGATTTAGTTTTAGGTGCAGGAGATTGTGGTCAACTGTATCAAATGCTTTTTGTAGGTCAATGAAGAGCACCAGAGGATATTCATTTTTATTGAGGGCTGTATATATTAGTTCAAGCATTTGCATAATAGCATCATTCAGACTTTTTTTTGGTATAAACCCAAACTGGCAGGGGTTAAGTATGTTATTGGATATAAGGTAGGAGTAAAGTCGTTTGTGTATTACTTTTTCAAATATTTTAGAAAGTAAGGGCAAGTTTGATATACAGTAGATCGTCATTTAGCACGGTAGTTACGTTCTTGAAAATGTCGTGTTAGATAATTTCGTGTTATATAATTAAAAGAACTTACGGGCAAAATAGGGTTACGTTCCTAGGAGTCCCCAAAAAGCCAAACAAGTTTTTTTTAGACCAACAGATCTTACAAAAATATAAGTGAATATGTAATTGTAGTTCATTATCGTGATGTATTATGTTGTTTTTACTGCTTAAGACTACAAATGTAACAGAAATAATAGTATTTACCCTAAATTGTGGGTGCTGGTGTTTGTGGATGATTGTGAAGAGAGTGGAGAGTTATGCTGTGGCCCTACTGGGCTGAGGTGGATAGTAGAGGTTCTGGAACTGAAGTCGATGGTTGTACTGAGTGTCTAACTTTAAGTCATTCAGTAAGTCAGTCAAGTCATTCAGTAAGTAAAGTAAAGTAGTAGTAAAGTAAATTTTATTTCATTGCAAATTACATAGGTATTGGTAGTTACAATATAAAC
>WNWK01055564.1:0-11239 GCA_009830355.1 Cherax destructor
TTTTCCCAATAATCTCCTTGTGATTGAAATCACCCATAACAAAAAAATTTTGCTCCCCCCATGGGGGCCCCTTTTTTTGGCCACCTCGGCGGTGTCAAATTTTGCTCTGTTGCTCTCGTCGTATTCTTCTCTTGGCCTCCTGCAGTTCTGTGCGGGTTGTACATTAAAAATTACCCCCTTTGGGGGCCCCCTCAGACTGGATTTTTCCTACTATGTGTCCCTTTCGCCCATTCCATCCATTCCTTCCACTTCCTAAACCCCCACCGGTTCATTGAGCAGTGCAACCCTCCCCCCCCTCTGTTTCCCTATTTTTCCTGAGGATTTGATACGGGTGGAAAGATTGCATCTGTTATCATCCTGGTGAGTTTCGTTTCTGTGTGCTATTTTTCTGGGGATGCCCCCTTTTTATTCTTTCTTTCCTCACATTGTTTTTTTTATCTGCATTTGTATACCAAACCTTCCTTTTTTTTTTTTTAAAACTGTAGTCGGGGGGGTTTTTTGGGGGTTTTTTGGAAAAGGGGGGAAAGCCCTGACAAGGAACTATGGGTGGTTGGTTGAAGGTGGAGTTTTTTAATGAGGTGGGTGGGAGCATTGGGTATGGCATGTGTGTGTGTGTGTGTGTATCACCTATTTGTGGTTGCAGGGGGGAGTCACAGCTCCTGTCCCCCCCTTTTTTTCTGATTCTGGGGGCCTCTCTCTCCTGCTCCATAGGGTTTATCAATCGTTTTAAAAACTATGCATGGTTCCTGCCACCCCGACTATTCCACTTCCTGACAACTCTATGCCTGAAGAAATACTTATTTACATCTCTGACTCTATGTTTACTTAAACCCCCAAAAGAGCAGTGTTGAACCCTCAGGGGCCCGGTCCCCCCAGTGCTAATTATGGCGAAGGGTTTTTAAAATTATGACCCCCCAGTACAGACTCGGTGACGCAGTACAGACTCCGGGGACGCAGTACAGACTCGGTGACGCATCGACTCGGTGACCAGCAGACTCGGTGACGCAGTACGACTGGGGGACGCAGTACAGACTCGGTATAAAGATTAATTTGGTATACTCTTTTCCCCAACCTTAACCATCATTTTTTTTTTCCCCTTTTTTTGGGTATAATAAAAGTGATAAACCCCCTCAAAGTCATGGGGATATGGTTATCAAACTGGTAGACCGAAAAAGCAAAATTTTTTGGGGGGCCCCTGATGTTTTTTTTTAAGGGTTTTTTTGGAGTAAAAAATGGTTTTTTGGGGAACCATTAACTAACTTTTTTAACTTATCTCTTCAAACAGGTGTAGTGTCTGATAGGGAAAATCCCAAAAAAATTTTCCCTTTTTTTAAAGCGGGGGACAATCACTCCCGTAAAATTCCCCCCAATCCCCCTAAACCCTCAATTGAAAGTAAATTATAGAGTCAATATTAAAAAAATCTCTTGAAAACCCAAAAATTTTTGATTAATTGTTTCCAGCATGAATTAAGGGGGGTCGTTCTGCCTTTAATTTACTCTTTCTTCATTTTTCACCCAAAGCTTATAGGCTGTTGATCCGATAAAAAATTTGATATTGTTTATTTGGATTTCAGTAAGATTTTTTGATAGGTACCCCGGGAGATTTTTAAAAAGAAAGTGGCAGCTCTGGTGGGGGGGGAAAAAGGGCTTTTGGATCGAGTCATGGCTCACCATGACTAAAACCCTGGGTTTTGTTCACAAACCAAGAGGGGGACTGATTCCCTTTTTTTTTTGTATATCTTCTACTGTCTTCAAATTATGCCCTGGTTTGTATTAAAAAGCCACTGGATGGCGAAACGTCTACAAAAAAAGATACCCAGATGTTGCACATGTGTCTTAATTTCATCTTGTTGGTATTGCATACCATTCTTGTACAGACTATAACATATGTGAACGGGATAAAAATTTAGCATAAATTTGGGGGTTTGGGTTTTAAAAAGGGTTAAAAGGCTTAACACAATGATTAATCGGGGTTTCAAGCCATCGGGTTAATCACCATTCAGAAAAAAAAATTTAACTCCAAAAGTAAACTATTTTTATCAAAAGAAATATACCTTGGGGAATAACTATTCCCTTGTCACCGGGAGGACGAACACAGGTTGACAGTAATTATGAACCCCAAGAAAGCCGGAAAAACCTTTAAAGCTTGACTAATTTTTAGCTTTCTAATGTGTTTAACTTAGCTAATGTGTTTAACTGAACAATGTGTTTTTATATGACAAACAGCAGCCCCCGCTGGCTCAGTACGTAATGGGGACGCAATTCACCTGCCATAAATTATTAATATGGTATTCTTTAATTAAATAAAAATGGCATTTTTAGACAATCTGTCCCAATTTTTTTAACTGTTCGGTAAATACCTGTTACCTGCCCCCCCTGATGCATACATCTGTTGCTAAATTGGGATTCCCAACAGTATAACACAGTTATAAAATATTTTTTCCCCCTATACGTACTTTATTGAAATAGACAGTATTTTATGTTTTTTGCAGTGTGGCTGATGGGTTGGTTTTATGGTTAACTTTTTGGTTCATATACGTTTTTTGGGTTTTTAGACGTAAACCATTGAAAAGATATAAGCTCAAAACAGAAATCTGATGAAAATACTGATCATGGGGGCACAGTTAAAAAAGTACTTAAACACGTCACTGGCTTCAATGTGGTAACCAAGATTCATTATTTTAAATTGAGGGCCTATCTGTGATCTTAAAACCTGGACACATTATTTCCATACGGTCTTATACAGATAAATGTCTATTTTACATAATGCGATGGAAAAAATTTTTCCCTTTTAAAACAAAAAAGTCCCTTTTTCTGAAACCTGGTCAGGTAAGTGCTTTTATACGGGGGGGAATTAACTCATGTCTTTACCTAAATAACACCTTTTTTGTTATTATCATACTGCGCTGATGACCATTTCATGTTTTTATTAGTTCAGGATGATAAAAAGCCATTTTACAATGAAAATATAGATGAAAATCGCTCCCCGGGGGGTTTCAATCAATGAATTGTTTTATGTTTTTAGGGCCAAAAATAAAAAAATTTTTTGAAACGGTTATTTCTTATGAGATTGTCGTTGTACACGGAGGGGGAAAAACCCTTTTTCGTAGGGTTTCTAATGTTAACAGTCGTTTTTTTTAAAACTGTCATGAATGATGACAGGTAAAAAAGTGGGGGGGTGCTACGTAAAGTCAACACTGAGGGGGCAACAAAATTTCAATTTGTTTGGGTCAAAAAATTTTTCATATGAGAAAAGCAGCTCAGTTCGGGTTCCTATTACAGAATGGACATAAATTGTTGAAAACATTCAGGAAATGACAAAATTAATAAAAATTGAAATTTTCCTTGGGGTAAAAGCAAATAACACATGAGTCTGTCTGGATAAATTTTCAGGGGGTGTAAAAATTTTTTTTGGGTGTTTTCCTCCCCCAAACTTAGAGGGGGAAACAAGGGTTTTGGGAAAAAAGGCCAAAGGCACAAAAATAATTTAAATTTAACAGTCTTTAAAGGGGAATTTTTAAGGGGAATTTAAATTTGTTTTTTAAGTATTCGGTTTTTTAAAAGGGTTGCAGCCCCGGGAAATAACCAATTGACTTGGTTGCAAGGGAAAACCCCTTTTAAAAATTTTTGAGGAATCGGCTCAAGGAAAAGTCAATTACCTTTGAAATGGATGTATGAAGTAGGGATAATTCAGTAATTATTTTGCCTTCACACCATAGATAAACTTATTTTTTTCACCCCAGATAAAACCCCTTGCTTCAAGAACTGAAACTCATTTATCCATGGAAAAAATCAAAAATAAACCAATCTAAATTTTTCATTTTTAAAAGGGGTATTTTTCTCGCAAGTGAAAACTTTTTTTCTTTTAGTTCCCTTTTATATTCAATTTCCAAAACAAATTAATAAAATTCTTAAGAAAATATGGGCATTTGAACAAAGTTTTTGTAGCAGTGATTAAGTTAAAAACATAATTTTAAAAAAAAAGTTAAATAACTTGGATAAAGAACTGGAAGTTCAAAATTTTAATGAGAATAGACAAGTGAAAGGAAATAAAATTGAAAATCCGAAAAAAAAAATAAAAACAGAATAAAAGATTGAGGAAAAAGAAAATAAAAATTAAAAGGAGTTGAATACCTTTAAATTTTTTGCCAAACAGTATTTTGTTAAACCTCTTTATTAAAAAAAGAAAAAAAAGTGACAATAAATAAATTATTTTTTTTATCTTTATTTACAAAAGAAATTACTTGTGGGAAAAGGAAGTTTTAATTTGCTCTAACAATCAGATTTCAGGAAGACCTTTTGGGAAAAAACCCTTTTATTAAATTTGTAAAAATCAAACATATAGGGTTTTATATCATTATATTATTAATATCATAAACATTATCATTTTTTATTTTTAAATATATATATATATATATATATATATATATATATATATATATATATATATATATATATATATATGGGGGAATACAGGTGCATTGAAAGGGGGGGGAAAGTTCACATAATGTAAAGCCCCCCTCTGGGAAGCTTTGTGGGTGAATGATGATGGTTTTTTTTTTTGGGACCCGCCTTGGTGGGAATCGGGTGTTTATTAATATATATATATATATATATATATATATATATATATATATAATTTTTAAACCCCTCAAACAGGGTCCCTTTTTAAAAAAGCCCCCAGGGGTAAATCTTTTCTCAAGACTTTCACACTTCTCAGTCGTCATCAGGAGCTACAAATGTTCTCTGAGTAGCGGGCGGGTCTTTACCACCGGGGATCATCAAAATTTTCCGGGGGCTGTGGCAGGGGACACCGCCATAAAATCCTCCTTTAGTTTATTCAATTTTCATATCCGTGACACTGAGAAAGGGAAAATACACAAAATTGCCCCCCTGTGGGCTTTTATTAAAAATTAAAATTTATTTTTTATTTATATATATATATATATATATATATTTATTACCCCGGAATTCCACCCAAGGGGGAAAAAAAAAATTTCTCTCATTCAACCCCCGCTTTCCGGGGGTTTCCCATTTAAAAACGCTTAACCCCCCCAGGGAATTTTTTCCCCCAAACCCCAGGACTCAAGTCGGCCTGGGTTTCCCCGTCCTTTCATAAATGTTATTTGTCCAATAACGCATAAATATTAAAAACCATTTGTCTCCATTCACTCCTATCAAATACGCTCACACATGCTTGCTGGAAATCCAAGCCCCTCGCACACAAAACCTCTTTTACCCCCTCCCTCCAACCTTTCCTAGGCCAACCCCTACCCCGCCTTCCCTCCACTACAGATTTATACACTCTCGAAGACATTCTGTTTCGTTCCATTCTCTCTACATGTCCGAACCACCTCAACAACCCCTCTTCAACCCTCTGGTAATACCACACCTTCTCCTAATTTCCAAACTCCGAATTCTCTGCATTATATTCACACCACACATTGACCTCAGGCATGACATCTCCACTGCCTCCAGCCTTCTCCTCGTTGCAACATTCATCACCCATGCTTCACACCCATATAAGAGTATTGGTATAACTATGCTCTCATACATTCCCCTATTTACTTCCGTGGACAAAGTTCTTTGTCTCCACAGACTCCGAAGTGCACCACTCACCCTTTTTCCCTCATCAATTCTATGATTCACTTCATCCTTCATAGACCCATCTGCTGACATGTCCACTCCCAAATATCTGAATACATTCACCTCCTCCATACTCTCTCCCTCCAATCTGATATCCAATCTTTCGTCACGTAATCTTCTTGTTATCCTCATCACCTTACTCTTTCCTATATTCACTTTCAATTTTCTTCTTTTACATACCCTACCAAATTCATCCACCAACCTCCCAACTTCTCTTCAGAATCTCCCAAAAGCACAGTGTCATCAGCAAAAGCAATTGTGACAACTCCCACTTTGTATTTCATTTTTTGTCTTTTAACCCCACACTCTTGCCAAAACCCTCGCATTCACTTCTCTTACAACCCCATCTATAAATATATTGACCAACCACGGTGACATCACACATCCTTGTCTAAGGCCTACTTTTACTGGGAAATATTCTCCCTCTCTCCTACACACTCTAACCTGAGCCTCACTATCCTCAGAAAAGCTTTTCACTGCTTTCAGTAACCTACCTCCTATTCCATACACCTGCAACATCTGCCACATTGCCCCCCTATCGACCCTATCATATGCCTTTTCCAAATCCATAAATGCCACAAAAACCTCTTTATCCTTATCTAAATACTGTTCACCTATATGTTTCACTGTAAACACTTGGTCTTCACACCACCTACCTTTCCTAAATCCCCCTTGTTCATCTGCTATCCTGCTCTCCGTCATACTCTTAATTCTTTCAATAATAACTCTACCATACGCTTTACCTGGTATACTCAACAGACTTATTCCCCTATAATTTTTGCACTCTCTTTTGTCCCCTTTGCCTTTATACAAAGGAACAATACACGCTCTCTTCCAGTTCCTAGGTACCTAGGAACATTTCTATCTTTATCCCATCGATCCCAGCTGCCTTACCCCCTTTCATTCAACTCATTGCCTCAGGAACTTCCCCCACACTCACAACTGGCTCTTCCACACTCCTACAAGATGTTATTCCTCCTTGCTCTATACACGAAATCACAGCTTCCGTCTTCATCAACATTTGCTCTCTTTTTACATTGCTTCACCACTCTCTTAACCTCTCTTTTTATCTCCATATACTCTTTCCTCCTTGCATCACTTCTACTTTGTAAAAGCCTCTCATATGCTAACTTTTTCTCCATTACTACTCTCTTTACATCATCATTCCACCAATCGCTCTTCTTCCCTCCCTCACCCACTCGCCTGTAACCACAAACTTCTGGTGAACACTCTAACACTACATTCTTTAACCTACCCCTTACATCTTCGACCCCATTGCCTACACTCTCACTAGCCCATCTATCCCCAATAGTTGTTTATATCTTACCCTAACTGCCTCCTCTTTTAGTTTATAAACCTTCACCTCTCTCTACTTACTGCTTCTATTTTCCTTGTATCCCATCTACCTTTTACTCCCACTTTAGCTACAACTAAAAAGTGATCTGATATATCTGTGGCCCCTCTATAAACATGTACATCCTGAAGTCTACTCAACAGTCTTTTATCTACCAATACGTAGTCCAACAAACTACTGTCATTACGCCCCATATCATATCTTGTATACTTATTTTCCTTTTTTTTTTTTAAATATGTATTACCTATAACTAAACCCCTTTCTATACAAAGTTCAATTAAAGGGCTACCATTATCATTTACACCTGGCACCCCAAACTTACCTACCACGCCCTCTCTGCATGTTTCTCCCACTTTAGCATTTAGGTCCCCTACCACAGTTACTCTCTCACTTGGTTCAAAAGTTCCTATACATTCGTTAATATATATATATATATATATATATATAT
Source organism: Cherax destructor (assembly GCA_009830355.1). Taxonomy (NCBI): domain Eukaryota; kingdom Metazoa; phylum Arthropoda; class Malacostraca; order Decapoda; family Parastacidae; genus Cherax; species Cherax destructor. The sequence goes on from WNWK01055564.1 coordinate 7,449, forward strand.
ATATATATATATATATATATATATATATATATATATATATATCTTGCCAGAGGCGTGCTAAGAGTGCAGTTAAAAACTGCAACATATCTCCACCCTTCTTCAGAGAGCAGACACTGTACTTCCACTTCCAGGACTCAAGTCCTGCTATCTAGTTTTGCTGAGTCCCTTCGTAAATGTTACTCTACGCACAGACTATGCATCGTAAGTGTCGCTAGTTTCAATTTAAAGTGACAGAAGGGGTGAATACTATTATTTATGTATTGAATTATAGCATAAGAAGAAGCTTCAACATAATTTGCTTTACAACAAACCTTGGTTAGTGAAATTGTATTTAAAATTATATATTATGCAAATTACCAATATTCCTCTACATAATGTAGAGGAAGCCTCACACATTCACCTAGCTTGTCCATCATAATTATGCTTCATTAAGGAGATATGACTCATGTTTGATGATTACGGACCTGTTATCATAACATTTCCCTTTCACTGTATTCGGTCAAATTTTAAAATTATTTTTATTGTGTTATAATATTGGATATAATAACCGGACGGTATTTAATTCATGTTTTCACTCATAAATCGACATTTTTTATAGATACACAGAAAGTACTGGCAATTTATTTTGTCAACTGATCACCATCGCCGTAACGAGACGCATTTATTCTTGTATAAGAATAATCTTGACTCGTGCGTTTACAACGTCTGAGTCTTGATATCATTCCTGCCCTGCAGAGTGTTCAGGGACTGATATCACTCCTGCCCTGCAGTGTGTTCAGGGACTTTCTTCTCCAGCTGTACAATGAGCACTTTCAATCCCTCCTTGTTCAATAGGTTTTATGTTGCGCAGTGGGTTGCTGGTGGTAACACTGGACTAAATGAGTTTCCTTTGTTCCATTACGCTTATATACCCTACACTACCAACACTCTCACACACTAGTATGCATAATTAGGTGAGTACACACACACACACACACACAGAATTGGTAAAGAAACAATTTGACTTCTCTCCAGCACAATGGGTCACCCTCATTATTATTACACAGAGGACGACAAAAGAATATTAAATGAGATCCCTAACGCCCGTTCTTTTGTTATAACACAACGCGAGGTCGTACAGGAACAAGTCCGCACCAACACTGGTGATATCAGGTCGTACAGGAACAAGTCCGCACCAACACTGGTGATGTCAGGTCGTACAGGAACAAGTCCGCACCAACACTGGTGATGTCAGGTCGTGCAGGAACAAGTCCTCACTAACACTGGTGATGTCTGGTCGTACAGGAACAAGTCCGCACCAACACTGGTGATGTCAGGTCGTACAGGAACAAGTCCGCACCAACACTGGTGATGTCAGGTCGTATAGGAACAAGTCCGCACCAACACTGGTGATGTCAGGTCGTGCAGGAACAAGTCCGCACCAACACTGGTGATGTCAGGTCGTGCAGGAACAAGTCCTCACCAACACTGGTAATGTCAGGTCGTGCAGGAACAAGTCCGCACCAACACTGGTGATGTCAGGTCGTGCAGGAACAAGTCCGCACCAACACTGGTGATGTCAGGTCGTGCAGGAACAAGTCCTCACCAACACTGGTGATGTCTGGTCGTACAGGAACAAGTCCGCACCAACACTGGTGATGTCAGGTCGTACAGGAACAAGTCCGCACCAACACTGGTGATGTCAGGTCGTATAGGAACAAGTCCGCACCAACACTGGTGATGTCAGGTCGTGCAGGAACAAGTCCTCACCAACACTGGTGATGTCAGGTCGTGCAGGAACAAGTCCGCACCAACACTGGTGATGTCAGGTCGTGCAGGAACAAGTCCGCACCAACACTAATGATGTCAGGTCGTGCAGGAACAAGTCCGCACCAACACTGGTGATGTCTGGTCGTGCAGGAACAACTCCGCACCAACACTGGTGATGTCAGGTCGTGCAGGAACAAGTCCGCACCAACACTGGTGATGTCAGGTCGTGCAGGAACAAGTCCGCACCAACACTGGTGATGTCTGGTCGTACAGGAACAAGTCCTCACCAACACTGGTGATGTTAGGTTGTGCAGGAACAAGTCCGCACCAACACTGGTGATGTCTGGTCGTTCACTAACAAGTCCGCACCAACACTGGTGATGTCTGGTCGTGCAGGAACAAGTCCGCACCAACACTGGTGATGTCTGGTCGTGCACTAACAAGTCCTCACCAACACTGGTGATGTCAGGTCGCGCAAGAACAAGTCCGCACCAACACTGGTGATGTCAGGTCGTGCAGGAACAAGTCCGCACCAACACTGGTGATGTCTGGTCGTGCACTAACAAGTCCGCACCAACACTGGTGATGTCAGGTCGTGCAGGAACAAGTCCGCACCAACACTGGTGATGTCAGGTCGCGCAAGAACAAGTCCGCACCAACACTGGTGATGTCAGGTCGTGCAGGAACAAGTCCGCACCAACACTGGTGATGTCTGGTCGTGCACTAACAAGTCCGCACCAACACTGGTGATGTCACGTCGTGCAGGAACAAGTCCGCACCAACATTGGTGATGTCTGGTCGTGCAGGAACAAGTCCGCACCAACACTGGTGATGTCTGGTCGTGCACTAACAAGTCCGCAAACCCTGGTGATGTCTGGCGTACAAAAAGTCCCCAACACTGGTGTTTAGGTGGTGCAGGAAAAGCCCGCCCAAACGGTGATGTCAGGTGTGCAGGAACAAGTGCAACACTGGTGATGCAGGTGGGCAGGAACAAGTCCGCACCAACACTGGTGATGCGGTCGTGCGGGAAAAAGCCCGGGCACCAACACTGGTGATGTCTGGTCGTGCAGAAACAAGCCCCGCCCCAAACACTGGTGATGTCTGGTCACAGGAACAAATCCGCACCAACACTGGTGATGTCTGGTCGTGCAGGAACAAGTCGCCCCAACACTGGTGTTCTGGTCGTGCGGGAACAAGTCCGCACCAAACTGGTGATGTCTGGTCGTAAAGGAAAAAGTCCCCCCAACACTGGTGATGTCAGGTCGGCAGGAACATGCAGCCCCAACACTGGTGATGTGGGGTCGTGGGAACAAGCCCGCACCAACACTGGTGATGTCAGGTCGTGAGGAACAAGTCTGCCCAACACTGGTGATGTCAGGTCATGCAGGAACAATGTGGAAAAATTCCAAAGGAGGGGGTATGCCCCCTTACTCCCCTTGGTGGGGCCCTCACCCTTTCTACCCTTAGGAAAGGGCCAGAGGAGGCACGTCTGGGTAAAACAATTTAATTAAAGCCAGATGTACTGTCAACAGTGTCAAGAATTGTGCGACCCACACCACGGGCACCGCGTGGCACCACATGGCTGCGGACTGCAAAAGAGCAGCACGAGCGGCAGTTTAATTTGGCCACCGCAAAAGGGGGGCATACGACTCTAGTCATCATGGGCGCAGGCGACGTAAATCAACATAGACATTACTCGTTCGCGTCCGTTATATCATTTAATCTCCACTAACGTCGGAAATGAGATAAGAACTCTGTTCCCCGGGGTTTAGTGATTAAAATCAACATTGCAGTATATTCAGAAGTGTGCACTTCAGACTGCAAAAAAGGGGAAAAATAGAGACAATCGCAAATTTCCATGAAACAAGCGTGATTCTTCAGCCATTCAAAAATCAAGACAGCATTTCCGCCGTATATGGTGGAAACACCATCGCTCAAAGTTACACGAGCAAAGGGAAAATTTGATGTTCTGGTTAAAAAAGGGAAAGCGCAGTTCTTGTATTCAAAAACATTCAAATTTTACCCAGGGACGGCGGTTTTTG
>WNWK01055565.1:0-10000 GCA_009830355.1 Cherax destructor
CATCCTTAGAGAACAGAATTAAATGATTAAACTTAAGGGGGGCCTTTTTGAGTTTTTTTGATGAGGTTGCATCCCAAAAAAACCCCCCATATATCACAAGTGCCAACATTTAAATTATTTTGGGGAAGGTTATCAAATCTCTCGGTAGGGAGGAAAAAAATATTCACCCCCTGGATCGTAAACAGACGTCCTGCAAAAAAGAATGGGCACCCCCTGGATCCCCATATCTTTTTGTGACTAGCCAAGGACTCGAACCCATGTTGTTTTGGCCCCCTCATGGTGACAAAAAACCCCATGACCCCAGCAGGTTTTATTGATCAATACCCTTGTTCGTGGTTACAATAACATAAAATACTGCTTTTGAGGCTATACCCAAAGGGGGAAGGGGGAATAAAATTTCGGGGAAACCCCCCCCACCGTATGTCCCCCGGATCACAAAAACCAAAACTCTGCGGGGTTTGCGTGATTCTTTACGATTTGGTGGTCTTGTGGGTTAGAGCGTCATGTTTTTTTCGCTCACCATGGGGGGGGCCCCAAAAAATAACGGGTTCGGGTCCTTGGCTAGTCCAGGTTGTTATTGATCAATTCCACCCACATTGAATACATATGCAAATGTATTTAAATTCAATTCCCCCGTTTTCCCCCTATAGGGACCCACTACGAGAACACAGGGAAAAAAGGGTCACAGAATGTTTAAGACGACAGATTTGATCTTCACTCTGCAGCATCCGTCTACCTCCCGTCTACCCCCCGTCCCCCCTCGCCCCCCTCCCACCCCCCCCCGCCCCGTCCCCTCGCCCCTCCCACCACATTCCTCAGTGTCTGTAGTCTCATTAATGATTTTTTTCTTGGAAGGGAAGATATGAGACTTTTTAGTTGTTCACTTTGTTCGTGAGTCCTTCCATATCTTCTTTTTCCTCAGTGAAAATGAGCGGCACCTTAACACACTGACTCCAGCGCCAACACAGTACAACTCAATAAAAGAACAACCCCCAGTGCCAGACTTTTAAAAATGAATCTAAAATCCAATGAAAAAGAGCGACATGATAATTTGATTGCGATGGCACGCAATATTTATTCACTACGGGCCGATTGATATCAACACTAGGGGAAATTTTAAAAAAAAAAAAATCCTTTACCCCGGGGGGAAAAAAATTAATCTATTAATAAATAAAAATTTTCCCGCAGAAACCAATAAATACAAACATATTAAACTTGAAGTTTTACAAACAAAAGTAAAATTCCAAACTTTTCTTATGGAAAAAAAAGAGAAAGTAAATTTAGAACTTTTCTTCAGTGGCAAAAAAAAAGTAAATTTGAAAAACAGTAACGAAAGTGAAGCTTATAGATGCAAGTGCCGTCCACCCCGGCTTTAAGCTTTGAACGATACTCACGTTCACCCCGTTCCCACCCAGATTAGTGTCTACGTCTGCCTGGGGGAAAAAGCCATCTGTGTCTTCAAAAGAACCAAAAAACATAAAAAAGGAGGGCCCCGGAGGCCTTTTGGGGGCCCCTACTGGGGAGGCCCTTTTCCCCATCCCACTAACAAATAAAATTCCCCCAAACCAAAATTTTTAATTCCCCCAAAAAATAAGCTTTGAAGATTCTATTAACTCAATGGAGCCCCCCTAAACCCAAACCCCCCTTTTCCCCTGAATTTATCCAACCTAAAAATTTTAAACCCCAAAAGGCCCCTTTAATACCCTACTAGGCAGACTGTTCCCCTCATCAACACCCCATTTCCAAACCAATATTTTCCCATATCCTTTCTAAATCTAAACTTATCCAATTTTAATCCATTTTTGGGTTCTCTCTTGGAGAGATATCCTCAAAGACCTTTTAACCTACACTTGCTTGCTCCACGCAGATGGAAAGGCAAACAGTGTCTAATGTACCTCAGTAATTATCTCCTCTCCTGAGTACATAAATGAGTGGGGTCGTCTGCATCACCTGGTATTCATGGATGACGCCCTGGGAGGTCACTAGTATAAACTTATACTAAGGCTTCAAGCACGATACTTGCCTACACGCAGCTTTTGAGTGACTTTCAAACTCCGTCCCATTAAATTACCTTAAGACATCCTTTTTGGAAAGTAATGACAAAAGATGTAGAATGGTATCAGATATTTAAAGTGCCTTTAGCAGTGTCAGGAGGCAGGTGTGTCGTTTCGGTCGAAGTTCAAAGTAACAAGGAACAGATTTTGGTTCGTCCAGTGACTAGTGCCACATAGTAGAGAGTCATCTAGTGTCGGTGCCGCACAGTGGAAGTGTTAACCCAGTAACAGGAGATACACAGGGAGGTGTCAATGGGGTCACTGCAGTCAGCCTTTTATAATGTAACAGTATCAATCACACTTCACTTTTTCTTGACTTGTCTCTCCCATTCGGGTACTACTTTATCTCTCATCTCAGGGCTCTCTATCCCTACACATCAACCTTATATCCTTCACGATACCTTTGCCTTATACTTCTACACCTCTGTGTTATACAATACTTTTTTATCTGTCGAAAGGGCTGATCAAGTTACATTAAGGCTTAAATATGCAGATCGTTTTAGCTCTGTTGTATTTTCCACTTAAGTGAAATTACCTTTTCTGTATATCTCATCCACCCCTCACAACCCCACCTCCACACTACTGCTATGGACACTTCTTTCTATATCCATGAGTTTTTCTCTTTCCTTGTCTTTTCACATACACTCATACAAACATACACACACACACACACACACCCTGTTACCTCAAGCGAGGATCTTCCTTCAGACAAAGTAAACGACAATATTTTGGGTTTGTCTTGTGTCAGTTACCCGAAAGTCCTTATATTAGGCCCTCGGTTGGAGGAAGAGTGGAAGGGGGGGGGAGAGAGGAAGGGTGGGAGAGAGGAAGGTAGATAGGGCAGAAAACAGGTTGAGGGGAAAGGAGGAAGATGGAAAAGGTAGAGGAGAGCGAAGAGTTGGTGAAAGAGGAATGTTTTGAGAAAGAAGTACCTTTGAATGGATGAGAAAGTCAGATAGCAGAGGCTCTTGAAGGTTCTCACCGAGACTATCTGCTGAGAAGAATTACTTACTTATATCTAAATTAAAGACTATCGTGGACTATGTAGCTGTATCCGTTAAGGATATAAAGAAGAAGGCTCTTTCACCTCCTCAGGCCACTGCCGGTTTAAAAACAGTGGCTGAGTTGGGGAAATAACCTAACTGCTTGATACGCTCTTAGAGTGAAAGATGATGATCGATCACCGACAGGGTCGGTCAATACCACTCCATGTAATCATTCCATCTACCCTCCACCTTTTCTTGGTCCGGAGTGTTATCATTCTTGGATGAGTGACTTCTTTGATGTACACCTGAAAGATCTTTCTTTCAGCTAGCCGCAATCAGCTTACTCTTATTTCTTTATGAAGTTACCCTGATGCTAGCGAAGGCTGATGACCTTACGTAGGTGACACACCTTCGCAGAAAAGAGGAAACTGGAGCGAACTTTTCCCATTCCCAGGCGCTGTGTTACGTTCGCTTCCCCACGACGTAACACCTCTGTTTACTGGTCCCTGTCAATGATGCTTTTCATGACACATCCTTCAAGGACTGTGGGTGCCTTGATAATGGTGAAGAACTCTTGATCTGATGTAAAGGTTTAGAAACCCGACAAGTTGAAGGATGAGACGCTGGTGCAGCATTTGGGAATATTTACATAAGAACATAAGAACATAAGAAAGGAGGAACACTGCAGCGGCCTGTTGGCCCATACTAGGCAGGTCCTTCACAATCCATCCCACTAACAGAATATTTGCTCAACCCAATTTTCAAAGCTACCCAAGAAATAAGCTTTGACAATTCTACCCACTCATCGCGAGTCCTCAAATCCAACCCCTCTCACTCATGAATTTATCCAACCTAAATTTGAAACTACCCAAGGTCCTAGCTTCAATAACCCTACTAGGCAGACTGTTCCACTCATCAACTACCTTTTCCAAACCAATACTTTCCTATATCCTTTCTAAATCTAAACTTATCTAACTTGAATCCATTATTGCGGGTTCTCTCTTGGAAGATATCCTCAAGACCTTATTTATATCCCCTTTTGTTATACCCATTTTTCCACTTGTATACCTCGATCATGTCTCCCCTCATTCTACGTCTTACAAGTGAATGTAATTTAGGGTCTTCAATCTTTCTTCGTAAGGAAGATTTCTAATGCTATGTATTAATTTAGTCATTCTCGCTGAATGTTTTCTAACGAATTTATGTCCATTCTGTAATATGGAGACCAGAACTGAGCTGCGTAATCTAGGTGAGCCTTACTAATGATGTATAAAGCTGTAATATAACCTCTGGACTTCTGTTGCTAACACTTCTTGATATAAATCCCAGTAATCTATTTGCCTTATTACGTACGCTTAGGCATTGCTGTCTTGGTTTAAGGTTGCTGCTTACCATCCCCAAGTCCTTCTCTCAATCTGTATGGCTAAGTTCTCGTTATTTAACTTATAAGTGCTTGGTTATGGACACTCCCGAGCTTCAGAACCTTGCATTTATCTACATTGAACTGCATCTGCCACTTTTCTGACCACGAATTAAGTTTGTCTAAATCTTCCTGAAGTTCTATGACATCTATGTTTGAATCAATTATCCTACCTATCTTCGTGTCGTCGGCGAATTTGCTCATATCACTAGTAATTCCCTCATCAAGGTCATTGATATATATTATAAATAACAATGGGCCTAGACTGATCCCTGTGGAACACCACTTGTTACAAGTCCCCATTCGGTTTAACCCCATTTATGCACACTCTCTGCTTCCTATTGGTGAGCCATGACTCGATCCATGACAGCTTTTCCCCCAATGCCATGAGCTGCCACTTTCTTTAACAGTCTCTGGTGCGGTCTCTATCAAAGCCTTACTAAAGTCTAAATAACAATATCAATTCTTTATCTGATCAACAGCCTCAAAAGCTTTACTGAAGGGTTAATAAATTAGATAGGCAGGAACGGCCCTCTGAATCCATGCGGGGGTATCATTAATCAAATTATGGTTATCTAGATGGTTCTAATAATATCAGCTATAATTGACTCTAGTAATTTGCCAATTGGGTCAGGCTTATTGGGCGGTAGTTTGACGGTAGTGACTTGTCCCCTGCTTTAAAATAGGAACTACATTAGCCATCTTCCACATATCAGACACTACACCTGTTTGAAGAGATAAATTAAAAATGTTAGATATTGGTTCAAAAGTTCCTTTTTGCATTCCTTAAGAACCCTTAAAAAAGCTCATCAGGACGGCGATTTATTTTGTTTCAGTCGGTCCAGCTGTTTCATAATCATTTGCTAGTGACTGTGATATTAAATAATTTATCTTCTTCTGGGCCTCTGAAAATTAATTACTGGGATATTATTAATGTCTTCTGTGTGAAAACCGAGAGAAAATAATTATAAAAATAGAGCACATATCATTCTCCTTGTCAGTAAGATGCCCAAAGTTATTTTAAGGGGACCTATCTTATCCTAACTTTTGTTCTATAAACCGGGAAAAAAAATTTTTTGGGTTATTTTTTTAATCCTAGCAACTTTAATTTCATAGTCCCGTTTGCTTTTCTTATTCCCTTTTTAACGTCCTCTTAATGTCAGTATACTGATTTATAAGATGCCCCTCACCTCTTTTTGCGCCTATAAATTCCTTTCTTCTGCCCTAAAAGATATTTGAGCCTATTATTCATCCATTTTGGGTCATTTCTACTTGATCTAATTTCTTTATATGGGATAAATGTTCTTTGGGCAGCCTGTATGGTTTAGAAAACTGTCATATTGATACCCTCTTCTTCACCCCAGTCCACAGTTGATAAGTGTTCTCTAAGTCCATTATAATCTGCTAAGCGAAAATCTGGGACCATTACTGAATTATCCCTACTATCATACATCATTCAATGCTAAAGGTAATTGACTTGTGGCGCTTGAGCCAGTTCCTCTGTAATTTCTAAATTATTAACAAGGGTTTCCCTTGCCAGAACCAAGTCAAATGGTTATTTCCCCTTGTGGTTCTGTTACAAATGCTTAAAAACAATCCTGAACTACTTCTAAAAAATCGTTAGATTCTAAATTCCCTGTCTTAAATTTCAAATCAAAACTGACTAAAATTAAAGTCCCTAAATTACTCGTTATTGTCTTGTGGCCTTTAAAAATTTCCTCCCAAAAAGTCTCCCCTTTTTCCTATCTAAGTTTGGGGGAGGTAAATCACCCCAAAAACAATTTTCCCCCCCTCTGAAAATTCATCCCGACAGACTCTGTATTTTTAAATTTAGACTTTTTACCCCCTTTTTTTCAACAATTTAAATGATCACGGTGAGTGCCACCCCCCCCCTTTCCCCTACTTCTGTCTCGGAAAAATTTAAAAAAACCCGAATGTGACATTCGGCAGGCAAGTCCCCATTTTATATTAAACCATGTCTCATTTTGCAAAAAATCAATATTACCCGTCTTGCACTAATCTCAACTCGTCTCCTTGGCAAAATACCACATATGACAGGGTTCCCCCCCTTCTTCCTAATTATGTCTATTGCTGACCTAAAACCTGCTAATTTAGGTCCCCAATTTTTTACGTCTGCCAACATCTTTTCCTCCAGCACTGAGACAGATAATAGGGGTTGCTCCCCTTACCTCTCATGATTGTCAGACGGCTAACAATATCCTCCATCCCAGCCCCAGGAAAGCAAACCCTCTTCTCCCACTCCCATCAATCAAACAGAAAGCCCTATCCATGTACCTAACCTGACTGTCCCCCAAAAACAACAATGTTTTTTCCTTCCTTTGTGTCTTTCGTCGGCGCTCCCGAAGTCGAACTCCCTTCATCAGGTAGCACGGAGAATGGGTTCGATGTTTCCACAACATTCTCCTGGGTCTTCGTTTTTCTACCTCTCCCCCCCGTCCTCTTTTAGCCTTAACTTTGTCCCATGCGTTTTTGCCACTGTCCCGGTTCCTTTCCTGGCTTAGGATTCTCAACGGAGGGGTTACTACGAATCCTCTTGTTTTCCTCAGTCAGTCCTGTATCTCAAGCTTAGCTACCCCCAGTTCTTCCTTCAGCTGCTGGTAAAAAGTAGGGTCAAAAAGGACATCTTCCCTTCCAAGACAGAGAGCACACAAGACACGTCTTCACTGAGTTAAGTCAGGTCCACCACTGAGGAAACGTTTCGCCAGCCAATGGTTTCTTCAGTCAGTACTAGAAAGAACGGCGGAAGATGAGGAAGGGTTTGGGGTATCAGTCCCTCAGCCTGGAGTCGATGTGTTCAGTCAATCAAATTTGATGGAATAAAACATCGACCGGCTGAAGGGGTGATACCTCAAATTCCCCGTCATCTTAGACCGTTCTGCTGATTTTGAAATTCCAGTTAATACTGAAAGTTACCCCACATGAAAAACAGAAATGGAAATAAGACTTTGCATTTCAACCCCATTTTTCCGCTGTTGTCTTGTCCAATATGTGGGATGCTCGTCAGTATCCAATTTATCATTACGCTTTTATTATCATCTTATGCAGTTGATGATTATTTGGTTTTTTCATCTTCCCCTCCTTATTATCCTCTAAACCCCCCACTGAGGACAAGCTGAGAGGAAGGGAGAAGACGGGAAGAAAAGTGTAGTAAGGAAATGTATCAGTGGGTGTGCAACTCCCGTGGAAAAGATCTGGGTCAGTGATCTGATGAGACAAGATGCTGCACTCAGTGTCTTTAGGGAGAGGAGATTGTGGGGAAAAGTCCATAGAGGAGTAATGGGTTGAAGTTTAGGTATGGGGTACCTTTTAAAAGGCCGGCGAATGTCTGCTTCCCCCCCCCCTTTGGGAGAGGTGAAAAGCGAGGCTTTTAGCCGGGTTTTTCCATTGACCCTTGACTCCCCTTTAGATCTTTTCAAAAAACTTCTGTTTAATTTTTTTATATTAAAGCCCCCTATTTTGGGAACTTAATTCTGCTCTGCCCCGCCTTGTCTTATTGTAAAGTAAATTGTTTCAGTCTCACCATTTCTTTTAAAAGGCCTTATGCCTCTTTGAGACTGATTATTAGAGTGGTAGTGATTGTCTTGTAATCTCTTTCCCGCCTTCTGGACCCGCGTGGGTCATCTGGCACAAAGCAGAGTGGTTTCAGGGATTATTTAAATGGGAAACCCGAGACATAATCTCCAACTGTTTCCCCTTAACTGTGGTTCAACTAGAGAAAACCCAGGCAACTGTGATTCACCCATGGACGACACCTGAGTCCCTGATACCTTGGTTAACTACTAGAGTTTCTTATTTGGGTTTTTTAAAACATGTCAACTGGTGGTTTTTGGGAAAAATCCGCACCCGGGGGTTGTTGCACTCGTCCATTCATTAACAACAAGGGGTAATCAGAGCTTCCAGTCAAGAACATCGAAAGTTCATTTACCAACTTCCATCTGTACATAATGCTTTGGATAAGTTTTATTTTTTTATTTCATTTTCTTTAAGATAGGATTTGGTTTATGTTTAAGTATTTATTATTTTTCGTGAAACATTCTATTAAATAAAATGTTTATCTTCGTTTTATTATTTATCTTTTCCATTTTTTTTTTTCTAAAAGGGGGCTGAGCCTTGATTCATCTTGGCAAAAATTGAACAAGACTGAGTAATAAAAAAATTCACAGAGATGCTGGGCTCAGTGATCTGATTGACAAAATCTGTCAGTGATCTGAGTTAGACAAGATGCATCAGTGATCTGAGTTGAAAGATGCTGGACTCAGTGATCTGAGTTAGACAAGATGCTGGACTCAGTATCTGAGTTAGACAAGATCTGACTCCAGTGATCTGGTTGAAAGATGCTGGACCCCGGGATCTGAGTTAGACAAGATGCGGGATGGGGTTTGGTTAGAAAAGATGCTGGACTCAGGATCTGAGTTAGACAAGATGCGGGACTCAGCGATCTGAGTTAGAAAGATGCTGGACTCAGCGATCGAGTTAGACAAGATGCTGGACTCAGCGATCTGAGTTAGACAAGATGCGGGACTCACGATCTGAGTTAGACAAGATGCTAAAAAGGATCAGTTAGACAAGATGCGGGACTCAGCGATCTGAGTTAGACAAGATGCGGGACTCAGCGATCTGATTAACAAGATGCTGGACTCAGCGATCTGAGTTAGACAAGATGCTGGACTCAGCGTCAGAGTGAGACAAGATGCGGGACTCAGCGATCAGAGTGAGAAGATGCTACCCAGTGATTGAGAAAGGGGGAAAGTCTGACATTTAAGATGTCGAGAAAAACAGAGAGGTGCAGAAAAACATTATTACTGCCAACCCAACACCAGGTGCAAAAAAATTTACCGATGCTCCGTTGTTCCAGAGGGAAAACAAAAAAACAAATACAAAACGAAAGAAAAAAAACCTTTTTTTTCCATCTCTTACCTATTCTTATCCAGTGAACATTGTTTTCCGTTTTCGTGAATTCGTTTTGTTCTGTTTGCTGTGACTCAAATGGTGTTCGGGTCCTTTAAAGGGGGTTTTTGACATCCAAACCCCCCTTCCTCCATGAAATACAGCACCCCAACTCTTTAGCCAGCTACTGGAGATGGAAACCCAAGCAAATTATTTTAGAAAACGACGTTACTTCCAGTTTGGACTTCATTTATGCTAAACTCGTTTGGAAAGCAAAAACCCAAAGTTGGGGACTTCGATGTGTGCCTCGCCCGGGTAATACCGTTCCCGCGGGACCGGGGATAAAAGACCGCAGGCGGGCGCTCTCCGCGGCACCCTACCAAAAGACTCAGCGTTTTTAACCTACGTCCCCTTGCTTTCTACAGCGTTAACTTCCTCAAACATAGAATAAAGGATTTAATATTTTATTCATAGTGTTAGTTACGTAATTTTGCAGTTTTTAGGGTGGAAAATAAAGAGGGGAATGGCCTTTTTGGTCAATAATTTCATTTTACGATGAATTATTTAAGTACACAGCATCTTCTTGTAAAAGGGGTAAAGAAAAAAAATTTTAAACTTATTTTGTCAACGGG
>WNWK01055566.1:0-11239 GCA_009830355.1 Cherax destructor
TCTGACCACGAATTAAGTTTGTCTAAATCTTCCAAGTTCTATGACGTCTATGTTTGAATCAATTATCCACCTATCCGTGTCGTCGGCGAATTTGCTCATATCCTGTAATTCCCTCATCAGGTATTGATATATATTAAAAAAACTGGGCCAAAGACTGATCCCTTGGAACACCACTTTTACAAGCCCCCATTCGGTTTTAACCCCATTTATACACTCTCTGCTTCCTATTGGTGAGCCATGACTCGATCCATGACAGCACTTTTCCCCCAATGCCATGAGCTGCCACTTTCTTTAACAGTCTCGGGTGCGGTACTCTATCAAAACCCCAAAGTCTTCAATATCAATTCTTTATGTGATCCACCTAAAAAGCTTTACTGAAGAAGGTTAAAAATTTTGGGTAGGCAGGAAGGGCCCCCTCGTGAATCCATGCTGGGTATCATTAATCAAATTATGGTTATCGTGGCTTCAAAAATTATCATATAATTGACTCTATTTAAATTTTCCTACAATTGAGGTCAGGCTTATTGGGCGGGAGTTTGACGGGATGACTTGTCCCCCGCTTTAAAAAAAGGAATTACATTAGCCATCTTCCACATATCAGACACTACACCTGTTTGAAAGATAAATTAAAAGTTAAAATTTTGGGTTTACAGGTTGCTGCACCAACCTGGCTCCCCCGCCCCTACTGCCACCACTGCCTTCCCTGCTGCTGCACCCCTGCCTGCTGCCTGCTGCTGCACTCTGCTGCCTGTTGCTGCACTCTGCTGCCTGTTTCTGCACTCTGCTGCCTGTTGCTGCACTCTGCTGCCTGTTGCTGCCCCTGCCTTTTCTGCCTCTGCTGCCTGCTGCTGTCCCCCCTGTGCTCGTTACTCTCCCAATAGATCGTAAATACACAGTTCTGAAGCATTTCTACATTCTGGAAAAAAAAAAATACATGTATACCTTACTTAATTCAGGGATACACCAGATTAATTCAGGTATCATTCTTAATTCAGGATAAAGACTTAATTCAGGTATACATTTCAATTCAGGTAACACCAGACTTAATTAAAGTATGCACCATATTTAATTCAAGTATCTCAAAATTAATTCAAATACACCTGACTTAATTCAAGTATCCCCTGACCAATTCAAGTATACACCTGCCCCAATTCAAGTATACACCTGACCTAATTCAAGTATACACCTAACCTAATTCAAAACACCTGACCTAATTCAAGTATACCCCCGACATAATTCAAGTATACAGTTGACCTAATTCAAGTATCCCCTGCCCTAATTCAAGTATACGTTGACCTAATTAAAGTATCAGCCTAATTCAAGTATACCCCTGACCTAATTCAAGTATACACCTGACTTAATTCAAATACCCTGACTTAATTCAAGTATACAGTTGACAATTCAAGTATACCCCCTGACCAATTAAAGTATACAGTTGACCTAATTCAAGTATACCCCTGCCCTAATTCAAGTATACCCCGACTTAATTCAATAACAGTTGACCTAATTCAAGTTAAGTTGCCCTAATTAAAATTAAAACCCTATTTAATTAAAGTATACATTCCTAATTAAAAGTATACACCTGAATCCTTCGTTATATTGATGATTTTGTCTATATTTTTATTACCTGGAATTATCACTTTAAAACGGGTGGTCACGACCGGGGCGGGGCTTGACCCGGGAAACTCTCTCAGGAAAACTCGGGTATAAAGATTAAAAACCCAAAATTATCTTCTCAAAATTATCTTCTAAAAATAACAACCGGCCCAAATTTACATTATAATAATAATAAAAAAAAAAAATTAGATGGCCAGATTCCCCCCAAATTGAAATTTAAAAATAAGTTTTTTTTTCCAATAACGTTTTCAATATATCAACGTCGTTAATTATATCATATAAAGTTTCAGGATCAGGGAAAATTTTAGATTGTGACCATGAAAGTTCTGGTGGGTGGAAACGTACAACTGAGCCAGACTTTAATTTTCATGGGTTTAAAAAAAACGGTAACTTTATTTTCAATCTTTTTAAAAAAGTACAACTGGCGAAACGGAATTTTCATGACTTTAAATTCAGCTGAGTGAAAAGTGCAATTATGAAGGTCATCCCGACCCGAAAGAGTTCATTTATACTCGCTTGTGGCTTTTGCCCCGTCCCGTGGTTTGTACCAGTCACCGTGGTGTTGCCCCCACCCTGGTGTTGCACCAGTCACCTGGTGTTGATGGTCACCAGTTGTTTGGATGGGTGTGGGAAACAGCGGACACTCTCCTGTGTCCCTGAGGTTGTTTACCTTCCCCCCTTTGGGCCCCCACACATAAATTTTTTTTCCCGTTTTGTGGTCCCGTGTTTTTAAAATTTTACTGTGAACATTATCATTCTAATTATTTTCACTGGTGTGTGTGTGTGTGTGTGTGTGTGTTTATATACAACTTCTCCTTTGACAGGAAGCAATTTAAAAATAACCCACAGGGTTTAGTTTTCATATAAAATTAAAGTGCATCTATTATTTGATCGTTCAATGGGAAAATTTTAAAGGCGTATCAATGCCCTAAAATAAAAAAATATTTTTTTTTTTTCCCTAAAATCCTCCTGCAATTCCCCTTTCTCCCCTCTCCTTCCATCCCCCCCCCTTTCTTCCTCCCCAGAAACTCAATAGACTTGGTCATGAGTTGAAAAAAACATCAATGTTTATGGGCAAACAATCTCAAAACCCGTCAAAATTTCAAATAAAACTTCCTAAATTTTTCCCACTTAAAATTTTTCAATAACTATACAACACAGGTGATTAAAAAATAACCTGTTATGAAAAATGTAATATTAGACACAAAACGAAATTGCTTCAAAATGGCAATTTTGGGAACCTCTGAATGCTTAAGGTGAAAAAAATGGGGTTTAAATGCCTTGATGTTTGACTCTGTAGTAAGAACAGTAAATTTTCAAAAGATGAGTACATTTTCAAAAGGGGTTTTAAAACCTGACGTAGTTGTTATTATGAAAGTGATGGTGGATATAACTTATCTGTACCATTTTTATACTTCAGACACCAGCCTCTTATCAGTACACACCCCACGTGTGTATACAAATTATATATATATATATATATATATATATATATATATATATATATATATATATATATATTAAAAAAAAAAACCCACTATGAAAAAAGAAAAATTCCCAAGCGCTTTCGTGACTACTCACAAAAGGAACTATAAAAAATTTTTCTATTATTTTAATCAAGATGATTAAAGTGTGGGTTTTTCTCTTCAATGTTTTTAAAGGTTTTACGTTTTTGTACCCCAGAGTTCATAGATAAAGAAATCTCTAAAATTTATGAAATAGTTGTTTTAAAAATAAAGAACCGTAATTGATAAATTTTTTAAAAAAATAGAAATACTTTTTACAGCCCAGAAAACAACCCAAACCTTATTAAACCCAAAAATATGTTGGTTCCCCCTTACCAGAAAACGGTTGATATTTCCTTTCTTAAGACTTTTAATATAAAAGTTGTATTTAAAAATCTTGATACAGAAAAAAGACTTTTGAAAAAAAATTCCCCCCCAAAATGCTGACGGATTTTAAAAATTCCCAAAAATTTCGATAAAGTTTATTACTGTCAAACTGGTAAAAGTCTTAAACGTTAAAACAACAAAATATAGCATTAGAACTGGACAAGATTCTTGCTCTATTTATTCATGTAAAATTTTAACCACCCAATTGATTTTAAAAATGCTGAGAAGGTTGTATCAACAAGTCCAGGGTTAAAGGGGGGAATATAATAGAATCATGTTTATTAAAAGTAGTTTTGAAAATAATATAAATTTTCTTTTGGTTTTATAAATTGGATTCATTAAAATTTAAATAAAATTTGGGAAGAATTTAATGATAAATTACTAATCTTAATTTTGGGAAGGTTTCAGGTCCTTTCTTATGTTCCTCTTCACAGAGTCGTGCGATGTTACCCACTGTGAGGTGTATCTTTGTTAGTGTGATGTGACTGTGGGGGTAGTCTTGCCCCCTTTATGCCTCCTTGTCATGTTTCCATAGTTCCTTGATAAAGTGAGTGTCACAAAACGCTTGGAATTCTTCTATTTTTTTTTTAGGGAGTTTTCTTGCATATTTTGATATCACCCAAATTGATCTTTTTAAATATATATATATATATATATATATATATATATATATATAAATAATATATATATATATATATATATATATTAGTAACAACACTGCGACTAGCCGAGGTTCGAACCCGTGTTTTTTGCCCCCCCCTTGGTGACGAAAATTCACGACGTTTCCTCGGGAATACAATCCCCAAAATCCCCCCCAGGAGCTAGGTATTGTACCATAACCAGAGGACATACGATGGTGTGGGTCCTAAAACAAATTTCATTCTAGTCCTCGTTTGGTGTCTCGCCTTCACAAGTGTATACATCGTATTTCCATGAACAGTGGTATTTAATCAATAACATCACTGCGACTAGCCGGGGGATCGAACCGGTTTTTTTAGCCCGCCTCTTGGTGAAAAATTCCATGCCCTCTAACGGACCATACAATAATACAAGAATCACCCCCACCCGAGCTAGGTGTTGTCCGTGATAAAGGGACAAACGATGGTGTGGGTGCCTCGGGTTAATTTCATTCTACCCCCCGTTTGGTGTACAAACCCTGGGGTATATTTTCTGTAAAGGGAAATTCCCTAGTGACGTGAAAAATATCAAGACCCGAGAGGAGGTAAACACGACGGTTCATCTAAATGAGGTTGTTCTGAAAGTGTAAATTGTGATTGGTGGGCACAGTGTGAGGTGTATCTGAGAATAGTGACGTATAAGGTGTACCTAAGCTACGCGTGAATGGTTGGGGGAAAAGTTGAAGATGTCGCCGATATTCTTCCTTTGACCTCCTTGTGAGTGGTTGGAGAAAGTGCTGGTGGCGCGGCAGACGCCACATCACTGTGCTCCGTAATCATTTCCCCAGTAATGCTGCGGTCGTCCCCCTTTTCATTAAAGCATGTTAATGAACTTAAAATTTGGCCCAAAATGTGGTGGTGTCAGCGACTCTGATACACACACACACACACCACATACACCGAACACACACACATACATACACACACAGGCGACCAGACATCTTGTTTGAGTTCCCATTTTGATCCTAACAGAAGAATTTTAAACACCTCCTTCTCTAGGCCTAATCCCTACCCAAGATATAATTTTATGTACATATATATATATATATATTATTTATTATAATATATATATATATATATATATATATATATATATTGTGTGTGTGTGTGTGTGTGTGTGTGTGTGTGTGTGTGTGTGTGTGTGTGTGTTTACCAAACTGCGGCAGGCCAGGATTCGACCCCCGAAAAATTGTCCTCCCAAAAGGCACCACCGTGTCCCCCTCTCCACTCGCCATCACCCCACAAAAACTGAGACTGCAACTAGTCTTTTCATTTTGGAGGACACTCGTGGCAGTGGATGCTAAAGGGTTAATTTCAGCCCCCTCCTGTTTGAATACCCCCTCAACAAGCAGTCTAAAAGCAATGAAACCACGAAACAAGGGCTTGTTTTTGAGGCGGACAATGTGTCGTGGGGTCAATTTGGGCCGCAGTTTGCTAAATGTTTCAATACCCCTTTTTTCGTGGTTTCATTGCTTTTATATATATATATATATATATATATATATATATATATATATATATATATATATATATATATATATATATATATTTTTTAAATTTATGCCGATTAGGTAAAAAAGGTCAATTAACAAGAACTCATTTAAAATTAAATCCTTTCTAAAATTTCCTCTATCAAAGATATATTTTTTTTTCATTTACTTAATTAAATTTATAATTTTTTACCAAGAGAAGCGAAAACCTACCCCAACCTTATTACAACAAGGGAATTTTAAATTTTAAAATATATTTTTTCATTTACGTTAATGTAAAAATTTATAATTTTACCCAAAAGAAACTTTGAAAACCTACTAACCATTTAAAAAACGCAATTTAATTTGTTAACCCCAAATAAATATATTTTAGATACGTTAACATTAAATTTATTTAAAAAAAAACACAATGAAAATATTTTTTTCGTTAGTTCAGTGATTTTGCGAAATTGTGCATACACAAATTTTCGCTTGTCTTATTGGCAAGGTGAGCGTTGCTATTTAAGCCAAAATCCGAGTTCTGCCTATTCCCAAATTTGTTATATATTATATATATATATATATATATATATATATATTTTTTTATATATATATATATATATATATATATATATATGTCGTGCCATTAAAAACGTCAATTAGCAAAACTCATCTAAAATTAATGTTAATAAAAATATATTTAGTTGGGTTAGGAAAAATTAAATTTCCTTTTTGTAATAAGGTTGGTGGTTTTCAAGTTTTTTTTCTTTAATTTTCTTTAAAATAAATAAAAAAAATATTTTTAAAAACCCTGAAAATTTTGAAAGGACAAAGATGAGTTTTTTAATTGACCATTTTTTAAATCGGCACACTTAAATATATATATATATATATATATATATATATATATATATATATATTTTCATCCCTTCGCCCTACCTTTATCTATGCCTCAATTCTTCTCTTTCTTCCTCCCTTTCCCCCGACCCCACCCCGGATTTTTTTCCCAGCAATGAAAATTTGGCAGCGGCGGCTGTCAGGATCGTCGTCAGGAAATCCGGGGGTCCGTCTTCATCCTCGCCTCCTACGCACTCCCCCTTTTTCTGTGGGAAAAATTCCAACGCTTTGCAGGCATGTGTGTGTTTTGGGGTGGAGGGGCCGTTTAACAGTGGGGAAAAACCAACATGACAAATGCAATTATATTAAGTTTTAAACTACACGAACCGCATCTCTGTACACAACAAAAATTTCCCCCTCCTTTAAAGTGGTGTTCATTTAATCTGCATAACTTAAAACCAATTATATGTTGCACTTTGTCTTACTCATTACTTTTTGGGATTTTAAATATATATTATTTTCCCGAACTTTCACTGTACACATAAGTACGATAAACACCTAAATTTGGGGGAAAGGTTGAGTCCTCTTTTTTTCCCCGGAAAGCAGGCGAAAAGATAAATATAATATACACCTGGAAAATGTTAGATGGTAGCACCAAACTTGTACATGAAAATCACTCTTATGAAAACAAAAAAACTCGGCAGGAGATGCAACATTTCCCCAATGAAAAATAGGGGTGCCCCGTGTACACTGGGGACAACACAATAAGTGTCAGGGGTCAGGACTGTTCACCTGCCTCCCAGCATACATGGGGGGAGTACCAATAGACCACTGACTGTCTTCAAGAAGGCACTGGACAGGCACCTAAAGTCAGTACCTGATCAGCCGGGCTGTGGTTCTACGTCGGTTTAAAGCGGCCCATAACACCTGGTTGATCAGCCCCTGATCCACTACGAGTTCTGGTTTTTGACCGGGCCCAGAGGCGTTGCCCCCAAACCCTCTCCGGGATCTCCAGGAAGGTTGGTATAAAAAAGTTTAGTGAACAGAGAAAGTGAGGGGGGTCATGAAGTGTGAGAGTATGTCACGGGGGGGGGGAGCAGTGTGTTCTGAGGCGTGCTTCCCAGTTCTGTTTGTGTTAGGGGTTTTGGTGACAACAGTTAAGGTATTTTCTGTTCAATGAGTATGGGCCTGCCTTGTCTTTTGACTTGTTGCGTTCTAACCTCCCCTCAACTCTCGGCTCTTTATTTTGATTATTATATAGAATCTCCCAAAAATACTGTGTCATCAGCAAAAACCTGGCAACTCCCACTTTTTTTTTCTTTATCTTTTGTCCCCCCATCTCTTGCCAACACCCGAGCATTCACTTCTCTTATAAAACCCCCACACACACACACACACACACACACACACACACTGTCTGGGGGCCCTCATCCATCCTCAGAAAAATGAATAAACGTACTTCGGGAAAACTCAAGGTTCTCCCCGGGCTGTTTAAAAAAATCTTCTCCTACCACCCCCTATATTCTTATTCTTGAGCTTTTTTAAAAACAAAATACATTAAAAAATCAATAGGGAGTGAACAACATAGATAACCTTTAGAGCTATTCTCGAATACTTCGCCAGCTCCCCCGGGAGTGGGCCGCCCAAAAGCTGCAGGCATTTTTCCCCCTGGATCCAACACTGAGTCTCTGAAAGGAAGCTGGCCCCAAATGATCTTTGATTTCCTTGAGTTTTTCACCCAGCCTTTGGGGAAATTTAGAAAAACCCTTTCCCCATGCTTCAAGGTCTCCGACCCCCGGGGGGAAAGTCTGAAGGGGGAAAGGGCCCTTTATTTCTAGGTCTCCCCGTGGGGGCGTTCCACCTCCTTCAGCTTCAGAGTATAGCAAGTAGATGTCTGCCAATGTGGCGACACAAGGGATCCCAAGCAATCTCTTACCAATAATATATATATATATATATATATATATATATATATATATATATATATATATATATATATATATATTTGCGTGTGTGTGTATGTGTGTGTGTGTGTGTGTGTGTGTGTGTGTGTGTGTGTGTGTGTGTGTGTGTGGGTGGTGTTGTGTGTCGTGTCGGATGGAAAAACTTGAAATTTTTTGGCTTATTAGAACCTCTTTTTGCCGAATAAAGCAAGCAAAAATTTTTTTGCATTAATTTGCAAAAAAAACATTCTGAACCCAACGGAAAAAAATATTTCATTGTGTTTGCTTATTATTAAATTATTGTAAACTTATCTAAAAAATTTTAGTTGGATTATGTAAATTAAATTTTCTTGTTATTAAGGTTAGATGTTTTCAAGGTTCTTTGGTACAAAATTAGTTTTTATTAACGTAAATTAAAAAAATATATCTTTAAACTTATAAGGGAAAATTTTAAAAAGGGGTTTAATTTTAAATAAGTTCTTGCTAATTAAATTTTTACCTATTCTTTCAACGCAGCGGCCGTATCCCTGGGGGGTGCCCCAAAAAGGAAAAAAAAGTTTGTCTTAAAAATTTAGTGTACACAGGAGAAGGGTCACAAACCCCTTGCTCCCGGCATTTATCGTCTCTTACGAACGATTTTTTACGGGGGTGAATTCTTTCCATTTCCCCCTGGAGATGGGAAAAAAACAAAAACAAGAACCAGAAAGAAAAAGAAAACCGAGGCAGTGCTTTTTTTTATATGCATGTGTGTGTGCCCCAAATTTTAAGTGGGAAAAAGACATCCCCAAATCTTGTATGTTTTGAGACAGAAAAGACACCAGCAATCCTACCATCATGTAAAAAAATTACAGGTTTCGTTTACACTCACTTGGCAGGACGGTAGTACCCCCCCTGGGTGGTTGTTTTCCCCTCCCTACTACCAGCCCCCAAACACCACACACACACACACACAAAAAAAAAAAAAAAAACCCCCCCCCCCCCCTGATCACTGGACAGGTCACAAGGACAGGTCACTAAGGACAGTTTAAGGACAGTTCAAAAGGACGGGTCACGGACAGGTCACTAAGGACAGGTCACTAAGGACAGGTACAAAGGACAGGTCACTGGACAGGCGGTCCTCAAGTAGCTTTGTTCCGGCTTTTTTCTTTCCCTTCTTTCTTCTCGTAAATTTTTTTATTTTATTCCCTTTTTTAATCCTCTTTTTTTTTCCTCCTTCCCTTCCTGAAGTTGCTGGGGAAAGTGTCGGGGTTCTCCCTGTTTACTCCTCCCCTCTCATTTTCTAGCACTCGGACTTCGGGAAAATTTGGCTGCGGGTAGCACATTGTTTTTCAATCCCTTCTTAACATTTCTTCCAGCCTGTTAAATGTTTTTCCCCTGCCAGGACTTCTGAGTTTCTCTCTCCCCCTCTCCTGGACACGTTCTGTAAGATGACAATTTCTTTCACACTTCTTCTTTTTGATACGTTTTTCTGTTTTATTGTTTCTGAATGGTTGTTAGTCATGTCTGGTTTCCCTTCCCGGGTTTAGGGGCGTAGTGTGACCCCGGGGGACGAATCCCCAGACTCACCAACAGACAAAAAAGTTTTTTGTTGATGGGCTTTATTAAGACACTGTTTCACTTAGAGTTTATGAAGTCATAACTTGAGAACACAAGAAAATAGATCTAGTATGAGTCAATGGCCTGTTGGCCTACTGCCCCATACTAGGAAAGTTCTGATATAAAAAAAATATGTAACCTTTTATTCTTTTGTTAATTGACTGACCTTTTTCTGTAAAGGCTAAAGGTCTTCCCCCCCCAGTTTTAAATCCCTGTATTCAACTGTTCTACGGGAACATCTGATGCGTAGCTGAAACATTTCGACAATTAAGTACATAAGTGTTACATTGTCTTACTCATCAACTTATCGGTACTGTATTCCCTTTATAATAAGATCCTAGTAAGTTCTTTGACGATGGGGACAGTTGTCCCCTTTTTTGTTGTTGTTGGGTGTGTGTTGTGTTTCTGTTGCTGACGGTGCGTGTTGTGTTTCTGTTGCTGAAACCATGCCCTGTTTGTTTTTGTTGCTGACAGCCATGCGTGTTTGTTGCTGTTGCTGGCAGCCAGTGCCCTGTTTTTGCTGTTGCTGACCCCGTTCCCTGTTGTTTTCTGTTCGGGAGCCAGTGCGTGTTGTGTTGTTGCTGGCAGCCAGTGCGTGTTGTGTTGCTGTTGCTGACGCCCGTGCGTGTTGTGTTGCTGTTGCTGACAGCCAGTGCCCTGTTGTTTTTTTTGGACGCCAGTGCCCTGTTGTGTTGTTGTTGCTGGCAGCCAGTGCCCTGTTGTGTTTTGTTGCTGACAGCCAGTGCACGTTTTGTTGTTGTTGCTGGCAGCCAGTGCCCTGTTGTGTTGCTGTTGCTGACAGCCAGTGCACGTGTTGTGTTGCTTTGCTGACAGCCAGTGCGTGTTGTGTTGTTGTTGCTGGCAGCCAGTGCGTGTTGTGTTGTTGTTGCTGGCAGCCATGCACGTGTTGTGTTGTTTTCTGACGCCAGTGCCCTGTTTGTTTTTGTTGCTGGCGCCAGTGCCCTGTTGTGTTGTTGTTGCGGCAGCCAGTGCGTGTTGTGTTGTTGCGCAGCCAGTGCCCCTGTTTGTTTTTGTTGCTGGCGAGTGCGTGTTGTGTTGCTGTTGCTGGCCCATGCGTGTTGTGTTGCTGTTGCTGACGGTGCCCTGTTGTGTTGCTGTTGCTGGAGCCAGTGCACGTGTTGTGTTGTTGCTGGCAGCCAGTGCGTGTTGTGTTGCTGTTGTTGACAGCCAGTTGTTGTTTGCTTTGC
>WNWK01055567.1:0-11239 GCA_009830355.1 Cherax destructor
GTGGTGGGCGGTCTGGCTGCCGGGTCGGAAGGAAGGTAGTAGGGACGCTCGGATGGCGGGAAACTTAAATATGATTTGGTGGGTGGGAATTTTGCGGCTAGGAATTTTGCGGCCGGGAATTCGCCAATGTGTGAAGCCCGTGAAAGTGGAAAACGTGAATGTTGAGGGAGACCTGTATACCAAATTTCTTACTTTTTGCATTCCTTCAGTCCTAAGTATATAATACAGCACTGTATACTAACCACTGTCGAGTTTTCAAGACTTCTGCCACGAGGTAAATATTCTGCTGGTAACTGAAGAGGGTAATTGTTTGTCTGACACCATCCCGTTGGAAATAGATCTTGACTGGTTGATGCTTGAAGTATTGGCTTCAAGTCTAGTGCCGAGTCAAGCTGGACCACCAACAAATGTTCACACGTCTGTTTAACAGTGGCTGCACAAATCTCATTGGGGGCAGAAGGATTTACTACTTCTAATTTCAACCCAGGTAAGAAGCCAATTTCCTCTGATGATTTAAATTTAGGAAACATGTCACCATCAGCGCACACTGATAAGGATGAATTTAAGTAAATATCCCAGTCAAAATGTTCTTCACTCAACCAATTTTTAGGTGGGTCTAAACTCAAGCTATTCTTTTTACAAAATCCAACTGGCAGTATCAACGGATCATTTATTTGTGTAATCCAAGACACTTCCTCTACTTGATTAGAATCAATAGTTATTTTAAAGAAATGAGAATCAATTATTTCAGTTATTCTACCAACATGTATGGAGCATGGTTTGAAAGGATGCACTGTTTCTAATAACGTTCCAGTTTTGAACTGATGAACATCTGGAGTAACTGTCGGAGCTAAGAGAGAGACTGGAAGGGATGAGTGCCTTGCATCATCACGACTCAATTCCAAGAGAGCAGCCCATTCTGCATATTCATAAGGAGCCGAAGATCCAGGGTGGCTGTACCTGATTAAAATATAAAGTGAAATTAATTTGTAAAAATATTCTTCCAGTTTCCTTGACTAATCTATGTTTCATTCTATAATTTTTTTTTATTAACACATTGGCTGTTTCCCACCAAGGCAGGGTGCCCCGAAAAAGAAAAACTTTCATCATTCACTCCATCACTATCTTGCCAGAGGTGCACTCACACTAGTTACTTCATTCTTACTCTTCCTTCTCCCTACACTTTTCTTCTTCCTTCTCTCCACACCTTTTCCAATTCTTTTTCCCTGCACTTTTCCTTCTTCCTTCTCCCTACACTTTTAACTCTTCCTTCTCACTTGGACATGGTAGCTGCTGAGTCCGCCTTGCTCCGTGTTTTTTCGCGGTCTCTTTTACATGCTAGAACTTTAAAACTGTGCCAGTGATCTTATAAGGTACATCCCTCCAGTGCTCAGAACTAATCATGCAGAAAACAGTTATACCGAGTCAAAAGAAAGGGAATTAGTATGCAAGAACGTAGCAGAGCCATACTCCCAGAGGGGAACATAGGCTTAAGTGCCGTGTGATATAACAAAATAGAACAAATATTTGTCAGAGGAAGGAAAGTCTCCCTGAAAATAGGGTGTAGATATGTTATAGTGAATACCACAGTGGTGCCGTAGTATACAGATAAGATAATAAATGCTAAAGTGAAAACTAAGGCCTAAGTGTTAGACCTAAAGAGTTTCATGTTTGAAATCAGTTGCCAGCAGTCGCCGGGTCCTTACCACGCAGGTCAGCTGTATTGATAATCTTTAAACTGCTAGTGTACCTGACCAAATCTAGTGATTACATTGGTATAAAAGAATTTCTATCAAAATACGAATAGGTGCACAATCTTGAGGAAACACGTAAAGTGTCCAGCTCGGAAAAAAAAAATACGATAAGCAGTGTCGAGTTGTGAGTTGTCAGTGAACGATTTCAACAACACAAGACCGTATATCATCCAGTCAACCATAGTGAAAAACAGCATTGTGGTGGAGGTAGAAAAACTAAACCCAGTACAGTGATCCATAAGTGCCTAAAACTCCAGGTGGTAAACCAGGGTGCTGAGGTTAACCAGGGTGCTAGAGGTAAACCAGGGTGCAAGAGGTACAGCCGTCAGTCATAGTAGGAGCTGCCAGAAGCACCGGTTTTTTTCTCCAACACGCAAGTTATACTTTTTGTATCAAAATGATCATTATTACTCTGTTTAATCATCTTCCAGTGGTCTGTCTCGCATAACCCAAATAATCCCTACAGGATTCATCAAAATAAGTGATACTGGATTTCGTCAGATCCAAGAAATAAGGGAACCAATGACCGGATTCAAAACTGGTATCCTCGACCGAATTCAATAAGTGGACGGGGTTTTAGGTGGCCTTATCAAACACCCAAACAATAACTTAAAGCGTTAAGATTGTCCCAAACACTTACACATGCAAATAAAATAGATACGATACAAATAGACAGATCACCACTTCAGGGAAGTTATTAGTAGAATATACAGTAAAACAACCAACAAAATCAACCATGAAAACCTGTGTAGTATGCAACCAAACAAACAAACGTTCCACTGGATGGATTACATGCAACTTCTGTGGTAAATGGAGCCACGCTCCTTGTGCAAGCATTCAGGAATCTACTACACGAGATATTAAACCAGGGAAGTGTTTTTGGGTATGCCCAAATGAAACTGAACTGTGGAATAAAATCACATTGATACTAAAAGATGACAGCATCAAATCGGCCTTCATAAAAAACATGACAGCATTCTATAACAGTTGGGAAAGTAAAAATTCAGGGCCAGATGGTGCTATCGCCCCTGGTACAGATGTTGCCCTGGTAGACAATAACCGTAAGAATGGAAAAATAAATGATGGTGACCCAAAGGGGGACAGGAGCTCTAGTGGGGAAACAGGTGTAGACAAGGACACACAAAAACCAATGTTACAAACTAGCAATACCACAGTAGATAGTAAACAGGGGGATGCCCCGGGAAATACTGAAGATAAATTACCAGAAACTGATGAAGGCTCCATTGTTAGCACTAGTGCCGAAGATAGAAACGAGACAGGAATACACACACCAATAGGGAATACAATGGGGAACACAGTCACAAAAAACCAGGGCAAACGGAAGCCAGGCCTATGTAAATATTATGCACTTGGTATCTGCAGGCATGGAATATCTGGGAAAACAGATGGGACATGCAATTATGACCACCCCAGAAAATGCCATGCCCATATGACAACAGGAAAATGCAACCTCCCGTCCTGTAAGCTTTTCCATCCTGAAATGTGCCACTCATCAGTTCAGGAAAGACAGTGCTATAACTTATATTGCCAGGCACACCACCTAAAGGGTACAAGACGACACAGAACATCCAGATAATGGGAAAACCTGGGTAGCCACAGCCACTCCGGAGAGAGAGGTTTTTCAGCGCCAGGAAGGAAAAAAAAGCTGGCAGGAAATGACAGAAATCGAACACCAACTGCAATCATTTCTGGAGTGGAATCACAGTCAATGGCCTCCACTCCAGAACAACTGATATTAGTGCCAGGAAAAAAAGATTCCCCCCCCATACCACCAATACCTCCAATCCAACCACATTCATCTTTGCAAATATACAGGGTCTAAAGCCAGCAATGAACAACAAGATACCTTACATCCGTGGACTGCTTACAGAGTCAAATGCTATGTTTGCGGTTTTCACAGAGACCCATATAAGGGATCACTTGGACAATGAAATATGGATCCCGGGCTACAACCTATACAGATGTGACAGAGTGAACAGGCAAAAGGAGGGAGGGAGGGGTTGGCCTGTATATCACAGTCACTTATATATTCAGAATTACTAAATGCCTCAGTAAAGATCGAGAATCAAAACCAGGTCATCATGGTTGCATACAAGCCTCCGGATGCAATGTCCCAACAATTCCAGGAACAGCTTATGAAAATTGACCACTGTCTGGAAAACCTTCCGGCTCCTGCCCCCAACATCTTGCTCCTGGGGGATTTCAACCTAAGGCACCTAAAATGGAGGAATATTGCAAACAATGTGGTAGCAGAGATAACACCAGGAAGCAGCTCAGATGAAAACTCGCACACACAAGAACTTTTAAATCTCTGCACCAAATTCACCTTAAACTAGCAAATAGTAGAGACTACAAGATTAGAGAATACACTGGACCTCATCTTCACCAACAATGATGATCTGATAAGAAATGTCATCATATCAAAAACAATATACTCAGATCACAACATAACAGAGGTCCAGACATGTATGGTGGGAGCCCCAGATCGACAAAATGTGATCAGTCGCGATGGAGCCTTGTCCAAATTCAACTTCAATAACAAAAACATAAGGTGGGACCAAGTAAACTAAGTCCTAAATGATATAAACTGGGAAGATAGTCTAAGCATCACGGATCCTAACCTATGTCTAGAACAAATTAACTCTATGGCACTTGAGGTTTGCTCAAGGCAAATTCCCTTAAGGAAAAGGAGGAGAAGATGTAAACTAGAAAGAGAGAGGTGCTCCCTATACAGGAGAAGGCAAAGAATAACGGAGCGGCTACAAGAGGCCAATATATCTGAAATACGTAGACAGACATTGGTCAGAGAAATAGCAAACATCGAATTAAAACTAAAGGAATCTTACAGGAATCAAGAAACGCGGGAAGAACTAAAATGAAATTGAAAGAAACCCAAAGTATTTCTTTTCTTATGCCAAATCAAAGTCAAGAACAACATCCAGTATTGGGCCCCTACTTAAACAGGATGGGTCCTACACAGATGATAGCAGCGAAATGAGTGAGTTACTAAAGTCCCAGTATGACTCAGTTTTTAGCGAGCCGCTAACCAGACTGAAAGTCGAAGACATAAATGAATTTTTTATGAGAGTGCCACAGAACTTGGTAGATGCAAGCTTATATGACATTACCCTGATGCCAAATGACTTCGAAAAGGCAATAAATGACATGCCCATGCACTCCGCTCCAGGCCCAGACTCATGGATTTCCGTGTTCATCAAGAACTGCAAGAAGCCCCTATCACGTGCTTTTAACATCCTATGGAGAGGGAGCACGGACACTGGGGTCGTCCCGCAGTTACTAAAAACAAGACATAGCCCCACTCCACAAAGGGGGCAGTAAAGCAATAGCAAAGAACTACAGACCAATAGCGCTAACGTCCCATATCATAAAAATCTTTGAAAGGGTTCTAAGAAGCAAGATCGCCACTCATCTAGATACCCATCAATTACACAACCCAGGGCAGCATGGGTTTAGAGCAGGTCGCTCCTATCTGTCCCAACTACTGGACCACTACGACAAAGTCCTGGATGCTCTAGAAGACAAACAGAATGCAGATGTTATATACACAGACTTTGCAAAAGCCTTTGACAAGTGTGACCATGGTGTAATAGTACACAAAATGCGTGATAAAGGAATAACAGGAAAAGTTGGTAGATGGATCTATAATTTCCTAACAAGTAGAACACAAAGAGTAGTAGTCAACAGAGTAAGGTCTGAGGCGGCTACAGTGAAAAGCTCTGTTCCACAAGGCACAGTACGTACTCGCTCCCATCCTGTTCCTCATCCTCATATCGGACATAGACAGGGATATAAGCGACAGTGCAGTGTCTTCCTTTGCAGATGACACCCGAATCTGCATGACAGTGAGGAAATTAAAATCTCCTCGGAGTACAAAACAAGTTCCAACCACACAATAGAGCGAAAAACTAATGTCAAAGACCTGGGAGTGATCATGTCAGAGGATCTCACCTTCAAGGACCATAACACCGTAGCAATTGCATCTGCTAGAAAAATGACAGGATGGATAATGAAAACCTTCAAAACCAGGGATGCCAAGCCCATGTTGACACTTTTCAGGTCGCTTGTTCTATCTAGGCTGGAATATTGCTGCACACTAACTGCACCTTTCAAGGCAGGGGAAATTGCTTACCTAGAAAATGTACAGAGAACCTTCACGGCACGCATAACTGCGATAAACCACCTCAATTACTGGAAACGCTTTTAGTTCCTAAACCTGTACTCCCTAAAATGCAGGAGGGAGAGATACATTATTATATACACTTGGAAAATTCTCGAGGGATTAGTACCAAACTTGCACACGAGAGTCACTCCCTACGAAAGCAAAAGACTCAGCAGACGATGTAACATCCCCCAATGAAAAGCAGGGGTGCCACTAGCACGTTGAGAGACAACACAATAAGTGTCAGGGGCTCAAGACTGTTCAACTGCCTCCCAGCATACATCAGGGGATTCACCAACAAACCCCTGGCTGTCTTCAAGCAGGCACTGGACAGGCACCTAAAGTCTGTACCTGACCAGCCAGGCTGTGGTTCGTACGTTAGACTGTGTGCAGCCAGCAGTAACAGCCTGGTTGATCAGGCTCTGATCCAACATGAGGCCTGGTCACAGACCGGGCTGCAGGGGCATTGACCCCTGGAACTCTCTCCAGGTATACTCACCACACTTATTAATCTTCTTTCTTCCCATACTTTTCCACCTTCTCCCAACATTAATTCAGCTGAGACATACAAGTACAGTATAAATAATTATATTTGTTGTTTACTTCCAAGGTAACCCCTGATGATAAATCCAGTCTGGTGGGCGGAGACGTAGATCCTGATAGAAGAGCCAGAATGTATCACCAGAGCAGTCAGGTGTGTCATAGCGCAGGAGGAGGCGTCCACCAACATTATCCATCACAGTTGCTACCCACCCACACAATGGGTTGCCATTAAATAATACCTAAGGATTATGAATGATTTAATTACATGTCTGTTTACTTTAAATGGATTTCTTAAATGATTATGTATGGTAATGGGATATACCAAGTTAAGGCTCAGTTTCCTTGACATAAATACAGTGGAACCCCGAGTTTCGAACATTCCCAACTCGCCCTATTATGTAAGTTTATTATTGTAAGTGCTTTTATAAGTGTATTTTTGGGGGTCTGAAACGGACTAATCTAATTTACATTATTCCTTATGGGAATAAATTCGTTTGGTAACAGCACGTGAACAGCATTCTGGAATGAAAAATGTTCGAAACTCAGGGTTCCACTGTATACCATTCATGTTGTCATTAAGGCTTGGTATGTAACAATGGAGGGACAATTCATATACCTGAACAGGTACATAAGGATAAGTCAATGTTTAAAATCAGCCTTACATATATTAACTTTAGAATGTCAGTGCTCTAAATTATGTCTTTTCTCTTTCAACGAGCTGGCCGTATCCCACTGAGGCAGGGTGACCTAAAAAAGATAAACCAAAGTTTTTCTTTTTAAATTTAGTAATTCATACAGGAGAAGGGGTTACTAGCCCCTTGCTCCCGGCATTTTAGTCGCCTCTTACGACACACGTTTTACGGAGGAAGAATTCTGTTCCACTTTCCCATGGTGATAAGCAGAAATAAAGAAGAACAAGAACTATTAAGAAAATAGAAGAAAACTGATGTGTTGAAAAAATATGTATACAGCCTCTCCTCCTTAACGACGGAGTTCTGTTCCTAAGACCACGTCGGTAAGGAATTCGTCACTAAGTGAGGAGCATACTATAATGGTAGTGGGTTTGTGTCAACCATCTTTGATACTGTTTTAATATCACCTTTGCACCAGTTATAACATTTCTGGTATAGTATTTTAAATGTTTATACAGTAGTGTACTGTATATTGTAATAAACAGAATAGAGGAAATCAGCTCTAATATACATTATTTAGGTATGTATACTGGTCAGAGAGCCCGTCGTAAGTCCGAATCGTCGGTAAACGAGCACGTCGCTAAGTGAGGAGAGGATGTATATGCATGTACAGTGGTCCCTCCGTTTTCGTGTATCTCTGTTTTCGTGCATTTCAGTTTTGTGTAGTTTTTGGAAAATTGCCCTCTGTTTCGTGTGTTCCCTCCGTTTTTGTGCTCGAGTCCGGAACCTGTCCACCAGTGCCGCGCACATACAAAAGCCGTGAGGCCACCACCCCGAACATTGCCACGCAGTCTAGCATTGTTTGCTGCAGTGAACATCACCCCAGGAGTTTATACTAAACATTTATTAACAATTCATTGTTTTTGGGCCTTGATTATTGTGTGTGACTACTAAATAAGCTACCATGGGCCCAAAGAAAGCTCCTAGTGCCAGTCCTTTGGTAAAGAAAGTGAGAAACACGATGGAGTTTAAGAGTGTAGCAAGCATGCAGGGAGTGTAGCAGGGATGCAGGGAGTGTAGCATGTATGCAGGGAGTGTAGCAGGTATGCAGGGAGTGTAGCAGGTATGCAGGGAGTGTAGCAGGTATGCAGGGAGTGTAGCAGGTATGCAGGGAGTGTAGCAGGTATGCAGGGAGTGTAGCAGGTATGCAGGGAGTGTAGCAGGTATGCAGGGAGTGTAGCATGTATGCAGGGAGTGTAGCATGTATGCAGGGAGTGTAGCAGGTATGCAGGGAGTGTAAGGTATGCAGGGGTGTAGAGGTATGCAGGGAGTGTAGCATGTATGCGGGAGTGTAGCATGAATGCAGGGAGTGTAGCATGTATGCAGGGAGTGTAGCATGAATGCAGGGAGTGTACAGGTATGCAGGGAGTGTAGCATGAATGCAGGGAGTGTAGCAGGTATGCAGGGAGTGTAGCAGGTATGCAGGGAGTGTAGCAGGTATGCAGGGAGTGTAGCATGAATGCAGGGAGTGTAGCATGAATGCAGGGAGTGTAGCATGTATGCAGGGAGTGTAGCAGGCAGGGAGGGAGTGTAGCAGGCAGGGAGGGAGTGTAGCAGGCAGGGAGAGAGTGTAGCAGGCAGGGAGGGAGTGTAGCAGACAGGGAGGGAGTGTAGCAGGCATGCAGGGAAGTGACCCCAGATAAGGACTTGGTACCTAAATTCCTTATGGAAGGGGATTCCCCTTCCAAAAAATAGGCTCTCTTCCCTCTCCCCTCCTCCCTCTCTTCCATCCAGCAACATCAGTCTTCAATAAAGGTAAGTGCCACATTCATTTCATTCATTTGTGCATGTAAATCTATCTTTAAGGCTCCCCCCAATTTTTTTTTTCCAAACTTCTGGGTTTCTGGAACGGATTAATTGAATTTCCATTATTTCTTATGGGGAAAATGGTTTCAGTTTTCGTGTGTTTCAGTTTTAGTGCCTCCCTCTGGAACGGATTAAACACGAAAACCGAGGGACCACTGTACATGCATATGTAGTGTAACCTAAGTGTAAATAGAAGTAGCAAGATATACCTGTTATTTTTGTGTCTACGAGACAGATAAAAGACACCAGCAATCCTACCATCATGTAAAACAATTACAGGTTTCTGTTTCACACTCACTAAATTATATTTGTACAGTGGTACCTCTCTTACGAGCAGCTTCCAACTCGAGCAATTATGTAAGTGTATTTTTGTAGGTGCTTTTGTAAGTGTATTTTGGGGGTCTGAAATGGATTCCCTAATTTTCATTATTTCTTATGGGAAAAAATTCCTTCGGTATCATCACTTGAATAGCCATCTGGAATGAATTAAACTCGTAAGTAGAGGTACCACTGTATTATATTCATCCAGGTAGTAGGTTGGTAGACAGCAACCACCCAGGGAGGTACTACCATCCTGCCAAGTGAGTGTGAAACGGAAACCTGTAATTGTTTTACATGATGGTAAGATTGCTGGTGTCTTTCTTATGACTCATGAACATGCGGGAAAACAGGTACATCTTTCTACTTCTAATAAATTTACGTCATACTACACATGTATATATATCCTTATCCACCTGGGTTTTCTTCTATTTTCTTAATAGTTCTTTTTCTTTATTTCCTCTTTACCTCTATGGGGAAGTGGAAAAGAATTCTTTCTCCATAAGCCATGCATGTCATAAGAGGTGACTAAAATGTCGGGAGCAAGGGGCTAGTAACCCCTTCTCCTGTATACATTACTAAATTTAAAAAGAGAAACTTTAGTTTTTTGTTTTTAGGTCACCCTGCTTTGGTGGGATACGGCTGGTTCATTGCAAAAAAAAAAAAAAAAAATAAATACAATGAGAAAAACCAAGAGATGATTCATACTTCCACTTTCATTCCTTGCTTGATGCGGTCCACTGCAGTATAGCCCTCAACATCAAGTGCCTCTTCTGGTACTGATGTACCTTCCTTTGAGCTTGTTCTACTGCCTCTTTGGCCTCCTTTATGCTTTCATCATTTAATAAAACTGATGCAAGGTCAGTTGGTAAAGACAAATTCATGTTATGATGACTGCACCAGCCTACAGGGTGGAGATTCCCATTGCAATCTCATGCCAGCATTCTACAGTGACTGAACTCTGAGTTATATATGTAATCTGCAAAGAAATAAAAAATAATGAACATTTTTACATACGTATAGGGTACTTATAAGCTCAGTCTAAGTTCATGAGTTTTCTGTCATCTACAAAAATATATTTAGCAAAAGAACTATACATGCATATGTGAAACTGGAAGCATATATACACATAAATGTAGAATGTGTTACAAATGATATATAATACTGAGAAACCGAAAGAAAGACATGTGTCTTGCTCTTCAAATGTAGAATGGATCTAGCTAAAAAGTAGAAAAATAAATCAATGAATGGAAATTATGAGGAATTTTTTCTACTGAATATCAATTTTTTTAACACGTCGGCCATCTTCCACCAAGGCAGGGTGACCCAAAAAAACACTTTCACCATCATTCACACACAATCACTGTCTTTGCAGAGGTGCCCAGATATGACAGTACAGTGGTACCTCGAGTTACGATGGTCCCCAAAATCGCCCTTTTATGTAAGTTTATTTTTTTAAATGCTTTTCTAGGTATATTTTGGGGGTGTAAAAAAAAAAGTCTATTTTACATTATTCCTTATGGGGATAAATTTGTTTGGTAATGGCACTTGAACAGCATTCTCGAACGAAAAATATCGTAACTCGAGGTACCACTGTATATATTAAATTTAGTAAGACAATTTTTAATGTGTCAAGAATACCATATGCTGTCAATACTTTTGTCTATATTACCTTAACAGTGGCCCACATGTGGTAACAACTTTTGCCAACCAATATTCATTTCCCTGTTGTTCAGGTGCAGAGTGAACCACTTCTACCAGATGATCCTCTAATACTACAGATTCAAACTTTTTCCACCTGAAATTTTATCAACATTTTATCATACATAAATTGCAGATAGAAATGTTATCTTAATACAAACATTCCATTTTAAAAATATGGTTAAAAAAAGTTAAGCAAATACAGTATGTACAAAAAAAATACC
>WNWK01055568.1:0-11239 GCA_009830355.1 Cherax destructor
TGTTTGCCAGTCAGTGTTTGTCATAGCTGTTATGAAGTTATTTATAGCTGTCTCATTATGTAGTTTGAAGGTAACTTTAGTAGTCTCTAGTGGTAATTTTCCGAGATTTGTTATGAGAAAGGTTGGGTAGTGGTCTGTGGTATTGTCTGTGAATATGCCTGATTTTAATGGGGATATGGTGTTAGTCCAGATATGGTCTAATAGAGAGGCACAGGTCTCAGAGATTCTCGTAGGTTTTGTTATTGTCGGGAGCAGCAAGCAGTTGCTCATAGTGTTTGTGAATTCAGTTACTTGTGGGTCCTGATCTTGTAGGAGGTTTATATTGAAGTCTCCTGTGAGGATTAAGTGATCTTTGTTCATGTGTGCATCAGTAATCATACTTCCTAATTTTTCACTAAATTGCTGAATGTTTGACTATGGTAATCTATAGATGTTTATAACTGTGAGAGGTTTTTGTAGGTATTTTAGATGGATATGTCTATATTAACCTAAATAAAACTTTTAACCTAAAATACAACATTTGTTTGAGCTTGGTATGGGGAAGTACCCTGGCTGGTTTGTGTGGGGAAGTACCTTGGCTGGTTTGTGGGGAAGTACCCTGGCTGGTTTGTGTGGGGAAGTACCCTGGCTGGTTTGTGTGGGGAAGTACCCTGGCTGGTTTGTGTGGGGAAGTACCCTGGCTGGTTTGTGTGGGGAAGTACCCTGGCTGGTTTGTGTGGGGAAGTACCCTGGCTGGTTTGTGGAGTACCCTGGCTGGTTTGTGGGAAGTACCCTGGCTGGTTTGTGTGGGGAAGTACCCTGGCTGGTTTGTGGGGAAGTACTCAACCTGGCTGGTTTTGTGGAGTACCTGGCTGGTTTGCTCATAGTGTTTGTGAATTCAGTTACTTGTGGGTCCTGATCTTGTAGGAGGTTTATATTGAAGTCTCCTGTGAGGATTAAGTGGTTTTTGTTCATGTGTGCATCAGTAATCATACTTCCTAATTTTTCACTAAATTGCTGAATGTTTGACTGTGGTAATCTATAGATGTTTATAACTGTGAGAGGTTTTTGTGGGTATTTTAGATGGATATGTCTATATTAACCTAAAATAAAACATTTAACCCTGGCTGGCTTGTGTGGGGAAGTACCCTGGCTGGCTTGTGTGGGGAAGTACCCTGGCTGGCTTGTGTGGGGAAGTACCCTGGCTGGCTTGTGTGGGGAAGTACCCTGGCTGGCTTGTGTGGGGAAGTACCCTGGCTGGCTTGTGTGGGGAAGTACCCTGGCTGGCTTGTGTGGGGAAGTACCCTGGCTGGCTTGTGTGGGGAAGTACCCTGGCTGGCTTGTGTGGGGAAGTACCCTGGCTGGCTTGTGTGGGGAAGTACCCTGGCTGGTTTGTGTGGGGAAGTACCCTGGCTGGTTTGTGTGGGGAAGTACCCTGGCTGGTTTGTGTGGGGAAGTACCCTGTCTGGTGTGTTCTTTCTTGAATTTTATCTTGTTTCTAGCCTACTTTAGCAAAGAGCTGGCACTAGGAGCTTTCTTTGGACCCATGGTGGTTTATTTAGCAGTTGCAAGCACTAAAACGAATAAAATATTAAGAAATGTATCGTTTGAATGCGTGAGGTGATCGTCACTCGCTGAGATACAATGCCAGACTGACTGAATGGCGTTTGTGTGCCCGTGGCGGCTGGGAGGCCACTTGGACGCGTTTCACATGACCGCCGATTTCTAAGCCAAATCACGAAAATCAAGCTAATATTTTGACAAAAAAAAAAGAAGTTGCCGTTTTTCAAATTTCATGATATTCAAGGGGACGAATTTCAAGGGTCCACTGTACACTGTGCTGGCGTGCAGGTACACATTAAAATCACTAAGAGTGTCTTACTAGTCTGGGGGATGCCATAATAATAATAATAATAATACGCAATAATAATCACTCTGAGGCGCATTAAATGTCATATATTACGTTAATAAAAACATTTTCATTAATCCATCTATATTTTTTTCAAAATTACTGTATATAATAAACATGCTACATAACATATAAGCATCATAAATGCATCCCACAGTAGAATAAATTAACATAAATATGAGATGTTAGGTGTAGATGAATGTGTGTGAACCAAAACCAGACGCGTTCGTCTGCTTGTTTACATTCTCTGCAATTCTTTCCTCTCTCATATACTCATTCTCTCTCTCTTTCATTTATTCATTTAACCTCGTTTACTCACCTCTCAACCTACATTAAGACTACAAATATTTTAAGGTAAGTAATGACTGTACTGTTTATGCATTTTATCGCTCTGGGGCGCTTTAAATGTCATAGTATATTACATGTGGGTGGGGTGGCCTGGCTGGCTACTGTACCTCCCACACCTGACTTCCTACAAATAAATACTGTTCATCTCTCACCCTACATTAAGACCACAAATATTTTAAGGTAAGTAATGAATGTACTGTTTATGCATTTTATCGCTCTGGGGCGTTTTAAATGTCATAGTACGTATACATGTATTACATGTGGGTGGGGTGGCCTGGCTGGCTACCATACCTCCCACACCTGATTTTTTACTATAAATACTACTCACCTCTCACCCTACATTAAGACTACAAATATTTTAAGTGTACAGATAATTTGAGTGTACAGCCTCTCCTCACTTAGCGATGTACTCATTTACCGATGACTTGGACTTAAGACGGCCTCTCTGACCAGTATGCATACCTAAATAATGTATATTAGAGCTGATTTCCTCTATCCTGTTTATTACAATATACGGTACAATACAATATAAATATTTAAAAATATACTAAAAATGTTATAAATGGTGCAAAGGTGACATTGACACAATATCAATATTATTTATAAATTAAAGTGTAAATTATTTTTTTTTTTTTATTAACACATCGGCCGATTCCCACCAAGGCAGGGTGACCCGAAAAAGAAAAACTTTCATCATCATTCACTCCATCACTGTCTTGCCAGAGGGGTGCTTTACACTACAGTTATAAAACTGCAACATTAACACCCCTCCTTCAGAGTGCCGGCACTGTACTTCCCATCTCCAGAACTCAAGTCCGGCCTGCCGGTTTCCCTGAATCCCTTCATAAATGTTACTTTGCTCACACTCCAACAGCACGTCAAGTATTAAAAACCATATGCCTCCATTCACTCCTATCAAATACGCTCACACATGCTTGCTGGAAGTCCAAGCACCTCGCACACAAAACTTCCTTTACCCCTCCCTCCAACCTTTCCTAGGCCGACCCCTACCCCGCCTTCCCTCCACTACAGATTTATACACTCTCGAAGTCACTCTGTCTCGTTCCATTCTCTCTACATGTCCAAGCCACCTCAACAACCCCTCCTCAGCTCTCTGAACAATCGTTTTGGTAATCCCGCACCTCCTCCTAATTTCCAAACTCGAATTCTCTGCATTATATTCACACCACACATTGACCTCAGACATGACATCTCCACTGCCTCCAGCCTTCTCCTCGTTGCAACATTCATCACCCATGCTTCACACCCATATAAGAGCGTTGGTATAACTATACTCTCATACATTCCCTCTTTACTTCCATGGACAAGGTTCTTTGTCTCCACAGACTCCAAGTGCTCCACTCACCCTTTTCCCTCATCAATTCTATGATTCACCTCATCCTTCATAGACCCATCCTCCGACATGTCCACTCCCAAATATCTGAATACATTCACCTCCTCCATACTCTCTCCCTCCAATCTGATATCCAATCTTTCGTCACCTATTCTTTTGTTATCCTCATCACCTTACTCTTTCCTATATTCACTTTCAATTTTCTTCTTTCACACCCTACCAAATTCATCCACCAACCTCTGCAACTTCTCTTCAGAATCTCCCAAAGCACAGTGTCATCAGCAAAAGCAACTGTGACAACTCCCACTTTGTATTTGCTTCTTTATCTTTTAGCCCAACACCTCTTGCCAAGACCCTCGCATTCACTTCTCTTACAACCCCATCTATAAATATATTGAACAACCACGGTGACATCACACATCCTTGTCTAAGGCCCACTTTTACTGGGAAATAGTCCCCTTCCCTCCTACACACTCTAACCTGAGCCTCACTATCCTCATAAAAACTCTTCACTGCTTTCAGCAACCTTCCTCCTATTCCATACACCTGCAACATCTGCCACATTGCCCCCCTATCTACCCTATCATACGCCTTTTAAAAATCCATAAATGCCACAAAAACATCTTTACCCTTATCCAAATACTGTTCACCTATATGTTTCACTGTAAACACTTGGTCTACACACCCCCTACCTTTCCTAAAGCCCCCTTGTTCATCTGCTATCCTGCTTTCTGTCTTACTGTTAATTCTTTCAATAATAACTCTACCATACACTTTACCAGGTACACTCAACAGACTTATTTCCCTATAATTTTTGCACTCTCTTTTGTCCCCTTTGCCTTTATACAAAGGAACAATACACGCTCTCTGCCAATCCCTAGGTACCTTACCCTCTTCCATACATTTATTAAATAATAGCACCAACCACTCCAAAACTATATCCCCACCTGCTTTTAACATTTCTATCTTTATCCCATCAATCCCAGCTGCCTTACCCTTTCATTCTACCCACTGCCTCACGAACTTCCCTACACCCACAACTGGCTCTTCCACACTCCTACAAGATGTTATTCCTCCTTGCCCTACACACGAAATCACAGCTTCCCTGTCTTCATCAACATTTAACAACTCCTCAAAATATTCTCTCCATCTTCCGATACCTCTAACTCTCCATTTAATAACTCTCCTCTCCTATTTTTAACTGTCAAATCCATTTGTTCTCTAGGCTTCCTCAACTTATTAATCTCATTCCAAAACTTTTCTTATTTTCAACAAAATTTGCTGATAACATCTCACCCACTCTCTCATCTGCTCTCTTTTACATTGCTTCACCACTCTTTTAACCTCTCTTTTCTCTCCATATACTCTTCCCTCCTTGCATCACTTCTACTTTGTAAAACCTCTCATATGCTAACTTTTCTCCCTTACTACTCTCTTTACATCATCATTCCACCAATCGCTCCTCTTCCCTCCGCACCCACTCGCCTGTAACCACAAACTTCTGCTGAACACTCTAACACTACATTTTTAAATCTACCCCATACATTTTCGACCCCATTGCCTACACTCTCACTAGCCCATCTATCCTCCAATAGTTGTTTATATCTTACCCTAACTGCCTCCTCTTTTAGTTTATAAACCTTCACCTCTCTCTTACTTACTGATTCTATTTTCCTTGTATCCCATCTACCTTTTACTCCTACTGTAGCTATAACTAAAAAGTGATCTGATATATCTGTGGCCCCTCTATAAACATGTACATCCTGAAGTCTACTCAACAGTCTTTTATCTACCAATACATAGTC
The DNA here is from genome assembly GCA_009830355.1 of Cherax destructor. NCBI lineage: Eukaryota > Metazoa > Arthropoda > Malacostraca > Decapoda > Parastacidae > Cherax > Cherax destructor. The sequence goes on from WNWK01055568.1 coordinate 5,396, forward strand.
CAACAAACTACTGTCATTACGCCCTACATCATATCTTGTATACTTATTTATCCTCTTTTTCTTAAAATATGTATTACCTATAACTAAACCCCTTTCTATACAAAGTTCAATCAAGGCTTCCATTATCATTTACACCTGGCACCCCAAACTTACCTACTACACCCTCTCTGCATGTTTCTCCCACTTTAGCATTTAGGTCCCTACCACAATTACTCTCTCATTTGGTTCAAAAGTTCCTATACATTCGCTAACATCTCCCAAAATCTTCTCTCTCCTCTACCTCCTCTCCTCTCCAGGTGCATACACGCTTATTATGACCCACTTTTCGCATCCGACCCTTATTTTAATCCACATAATCCTTGAATTTACACATTCATATTCCCTCTTTTCCTTCCATAACTGATCCTTCAACATTATTGCTACCCCTTCCTTAGCTCTAACTCTCTCAGATACTCCTGACTTAATCCCATTTATTTCTCCCCACTGAAACTTGCCTACCCCCTTCAGCTTTGTTTCGCTTAGGGCCAGGACATCCAACTTCTTTTCATTCATAACATCGGCAATCATCTCTTTCTTATCATCGCACTACATCCACGCACATTCAGACAACCCAGTTTTATAAAGTTTTTCTTCTTCTCGTTTTAGTAGATTTGTACAGGAGAAGGGGTTACTAGCCCATTGCTCCCGGCATCTTAGTCGCCTCATATGACACGCATTGCTTACGGAGGAAAGATTCTTTTCCACTTCCCCATGGACAATAGAGAAAATAAAAAGAACAAGAGCTATTAAGAAAAAGAAGAAAACGTAGATGTGTGATGTATATATATGCATGTGTATGCCAGTGTAGTGTGACCTAAAGTGTAAGTAAAATAGCTAGATATACCTGTTATCCAGCGTGTTTATGAGACAGAAAAAGACGCCAGCAATCCTACCATCATGTAAAACAGTTTCAGGTTTCTGTTTCACAGTCACCTGGCAGGACGGTAGTACCTCCTGGGTGGTTGCTGTCTACCAACCTACTACCTATAAATATTTCTTATTTATAAATTACGTACATTGTTTCAGTGTGAATAGTGGTGGTGGCCTGCTGCTGCAGGCCCACACCACCACTATATGTACGGCTTATGGTCAGTGGCCCATATAAACCCAACAACAATAACACTACCACCACTCCTCACATTCGTAATGACATATTTTATTCATTCTAGAGTATATATCATGTTTCTATGTTATTAACCCTTTCAGGGTCCGTGCCGTAGTTCTACGCCATGAGCTCAACTCACTCAGATAAGCTGTGAGTGGTAAATTTGGGCCTAGATATGAGAGAATACATCTATGCGGTAAGTGTGCACCACATAAAGCAAATCCTGCAGCACACAGTGTATAATGAGAGAGAAAAAATTGAGACCATAATTTTCAATTAAAACAGCAACTTTGCAGTGTTTTTCGTATACTTTTTATACAGTGGACCCCCGAGTTTCGTAAGGTTCTTATTTCGTAAAAATCATGTTTCGTAAGCTTTTTTTTATTTCGAGAATCGTAAACTGGTTCGTGTTTCGTAACGTATTAGACCTGTCCACCTGCTCCGCGCCTGCGCAGGACGCCTGCCAGTGAAGCATTGTTTACCATTGAGAGAACATTACCCAGCGTGCTCTTTCAAACATTCACAATACATTTGGTGTCTTTTTTGGTGGTTTAGTGATTGTCACTGTGAAGTAAGTCACCATGGGTCCAAAGAAGCTTCACAAGTCGATAAAGGCTATAGCACCAGCCAGTGATAAAGTGTAGCAATGGAAATAAGTCACTCTGTCTGACTTTTTTGGGTTTTCTACACATATGCTGCTATGTATGATAATCTATGTATAACTGGATTTGTGTATACCTGAATAAACTTACTTAAGTTAAGCAATTAATCGATAGAAAATGACGACTCAAAACTTTACTTCTACAATGTTTGAGATTATAGGGACACTGACAAGAACGCAGTACTGTGCCACCATCTCCTCCAAGTGTAAGTGTTTCTTATTTATATAAGTGTGAATATTTCTTATTTATAAATTAAAGTGTAAATATTTCTTATTTATAAATTAAAGTGTAAATGTTTCTTATTTATAAATTATGTACATTGTTTGTGTGATAGTGGTGGTTGCTTTCTGCTGAAACCGACTACCACCACGGCTTATGGTCAGTGGCCCTATAACCAACAACAACACAAGACACTCCACCAGTTCTTGGATTCGTACTGACATGTTTTATTCATTCTAGAGTTTATATTATGTTTCTATGTTATTAATATTATTCATTATGTCATATTAGATGAATTGTGCTAGATAAATAAGCCGCAGAGTTCATATTAGTGTCGTATTGAGGGGCTATCTTGTCCTGCCTCCAAACAAACTCTCCTGCCTCTCTCATACGCCAACAAGAGTCTTCAGTAAAGGTAAAACTGAATTTTTGGTGAAATTTTTTGGGTGGAAACGGATTAATTGTATTTACATTATTTCTTATGGGAAATAAGGGTTCGAATTTCGTAATTTTCGTGTTAAGTAATAGCTCCTGGAACAGATTAATTACGATACTCGGGGGTCCACTGTAGTTGTATTTGCAATTTCTTGATCTCAGTTGATAGAATGGAAGATATATTACAGAAATAGAGATGATTTTGATTACTTTTAGTACTGGAAATGGCTTGAAACTGAGCTCAAAGTAGTGGAAATGTCTAATACGCGCCAGCTGGTGGTTCTAATATACAGTGGTACCCCGACTTACGATGGTCCCCAAACACACCCTTTTATGTAAGTTGATTTTTTTAAATGCTTTTGTAAGTGTAATTTTGGGGGTCTAAAAGGACTAGTCTGTTTTACATCATTTCTTATGGAGATAAATTCGTTTGGTAATGGCACTTGAACAGCATTCTGGAATGAAAAAATATCATAAGTCGGGGTACCACTGTACGTTCACAAATGTGGTGATATTATTTGTACAATTATTACAATATTGCATAACAGTAAATCTTCCATTTTTTGGTTTGAATAAAAATTCATTATGTGAATAAAAAATAAAAATGGAATTCATTTGTAAAGACTGAAAACATAACTACGTAATGAACAGAGGAAATGTTAGTTTAGTGCCAGGAATGCCTGCATTGTTTATTCTGCACCCTATTTTGAAATTGGAATATTTTGAACTTTGAGTTAAATTGGCTAAATTACCAATTTCCGATCACTTTATTTTGTAGTTGAAACAGTTGACTGGGCAATTTCTTGTGCTCAGTCGATAGAATAAGTAATACTAGTGAAATAGCTAAGAATTTGGTCGACTGGAATAATGTAATTGGCCTAAAATGGGAGTCAAAGTCGGCAAAATCGCCGATGCGTAAATATCGTTGATGCATCAAAATTTGCGAGAGCATAATTTCGTCAATTTTCCATCAAATTTCGTACTTTTTGTTTTATTACCTTCAGAAAAAGATTATCTACCATTTCATAAGAAAAAATAAATTTTTTTTGTTTTGAAAATTCTTGGACACTGGTGCACCCTCTGAAATTTGGCCTCTGGACACTGAAAGGGTTAATATTTTTTATTATGTCATATTAGATGAATTGTGATAGATAAATAAGCTGTAGAGCTGATATTAGTGTCATATGGAAGTATTTTGTCCTGCCTCCAAACAATATACTCGCCTCCCTCTCTCCTCCTCTCCGTCTTCCATACACCAACAAGAGTTGCCAATAAAGGCAAGTGTGATGTTAAATGTTCATTTATACATGTTATTAGTGCTTTATATTTGTCATTCTTTTCTGTATGTAAATCTATATTTAATCTCAAAAGAAATATTTTTTGTTAATACGCCTGGGTGTCTGAAACTAATTAATTGAATTTACATTATTTCTTATGGGAAAATGGTTTGTTTTCGCTGATTTCAGTTTTAGTTGATCTCTTTGGAATGGATTAAACACGAAAACGGAGGGTCCACTGTATGCTCCTTGCTTAGCGATGAATTCGTTTACCGACGTGGTCTTAGGAACGGAACTCTGTCGTTAAGTGAGGAGAGGCTGTATACAGTATATTTCTGTATAAACATTTAAAAATATACCAGAAATGTTATAAATGGTGCAAAGGTGATATTAAAACAATATCAAAGATGGTTGATACAAACCCACAACCATTATAGCGTGCTCGTCACTTAGCGATGAATTCGTTTACCGACGTAGTCTTAGGAACAGAATTCCGTCGTTAAGTAAGGAGAGGCTGTACTGTGTGTGTTTTTCTTTTGTTTTGTTTTTAAGGCTTAGTTCTATTGCTAATTTAATATATGTTTGTGTAAACTTGTTATCTGGCATTTACAGTCATCCCTCCGTTTTCGTGTTTAATCCGTTCCTGAGGGATGCACTAAAACTGAAACACACGAAAACTGAAACCATTTTCCCCATAAGAAATAATGGAAATTCAATTAATCCATTCCAGAAACCCAGAAGTTTGGAAATTTTTTTTTGGGGGGGCCTTAAAGATAGATTTACATGCACAAATGAATGAAATGAATGTGGCACTTACCTTTATTGAAGACTGATGTTGCTGGATGGAAGAGAGGGAGGAGGAGAGAGGGAAGAGACCCTATTTTTTGAAAGGGGAATCCCCTTCCATAAGGAATTTAGGTACCAAGTCCTTATCCGGGGTCACTTCCCTGCATGCCTGCTACACTCCTTCCCTGCCTGCTACACTCCCTCCCTGCCTGCTACACTCCCTCCCTGCCTGCTACACTCCCTCCCTGCCTGCTACACTCCCTCCCTGCCTACTACACTCCCTGCATACCTGCTACACTCCCTGCATACATGCTACACTCCCTGCATACCTGCTACACTCCCTGCATACCTGCTACACTCCCTGCATACCTGCTACACTCGGTGCATACCTGCTACACTCCCTGCATACATGCTACACTCCCTGTATACCTGCTACACTCCCTGCATACCTGCTACACTCCCTGCATACCTGCTACACTCGGTGCATACCTGCTACACTCCCTGCATACCTGCTACACTCGGTGCATACCTGCTACACTCCCTGCATTCCTGTTACACTACCTGCATACCTGCTACACTCCCTGCATACATGCTACACTACCTGCATACATGCTACACTCCCTGCATACATGCTACACTCCCTGCATACCTGCTACACTCCCTGCATACCTGCTACACTCCCTGCATACCTGCTACACTCCCTGCATACCTGCTACACTCCCTGCATACCTGCTACACTCCCTGCATACCTGCTACACTCTTAAACTCCATCGTGTTTCTCACTTTCTTTACCAAAGGACTGGCACTAGGAGCTTTCTTTAGGCCCATGGTAGCTTATTTAGTAGTCACACACAATAATCAAGGCCCAAAAACAATGAATTGTTAATAAATGTTTTGTATAAACTCCTGGGGTGATGTTCACTCAAGCGTAAAGAATGCTAGACTGCATGACAATGTGCGTGGGAGGTGCATGGGTGGTGGCCTACGGCCTTTGTATGTGTGCGGCACTGGTGGACAGGTTCCGGACCAAGCACAAAAACGGAGGGAATCACATGAAAACAGAGGTCAATTTTCCACGAAAAAACTGCACGAAAACTGAAACACACGAAAACAGAGATACAGTGGACCCTCGGTTAACGAATACCCCGGAAATTGTGCAATTATGTAAGTATAATTTTGTAAGTTCTTGTGGAAGTGTATTTTTGGGGGTCTGAAATAGACTAACCTACGTGAAATTTTTCCTTAAGGGAGTAAATTCGTTCGGTAATGGCACTTGAGCAGACTTCAGGAGGAAGTTTTTACGAAACTCGGGGTCCACTGT